>KN472202.1:5373-22580 GCA_000787095.1 Periophthalmodon schlosseri | reverse complement strand
ATGATGACTGTCACTTATATTGACAATATGGCAAATTCAGAGAAAAATATAATTTGCATAATAATTTGGAACACAGTGTATAGTAAGATTCAGGCAGCATGCAGAAGTTTTCTATTGATCCTAAGAGCTTTTACAATATACCTATATAACTGGGTACAGCTCCTTTAAAGGGCATGTTCCAGATTTCAATGAGTGAAGAGAAGTTTCTTATCCTATGAACCGTGATAGAGAATCATCTTTCTGGTATAAACACAGGCAGTTCCACATTTTTATCATCCAGAAATGTCTCTGATTGGATAAAATTGTCTGTCTCTGGCAGCTGATTCCATATGGTTCTCATCCAAAAATATTTTCAAAGCATAGGCAAACTCATCCAGTCTCTGTCTTCTCAAATAGCTCTTTTTACAACATGCTGTATGGAGTTGAAAGTGTTTTCTACAAGAAATAAAAGTCAGGTACCAACCATTTAATGAATTAATTAAATGAATTGCAAATGCTGAGAGTTTTTTACTGGATGCAATCACTTGCGCAATTAGCAGTGGTTCTCATTTTAATCAGGAGTTTGTGGATTTCGTTAAGACCATTAGACAAAACATAAACTGAACTGACCAACTTAATTTTCTTAACGTTACAAAACCGGCAAAACATCTACTGGCTTCATTTAACAGAAATGAAATTTTTGGCAGGAGTGTTTTGATCTTTGTCCTTTGCCATTTCTATTTAATTTTTTTTTTTTTGTTTTGTTTTGTTGTTTTTATCATAAATGGTTGAATATTTTAATACTCTTAAAAGGTCAACAATCTTAAAAACTAATATAAGCTTTGCAATTATTTATTGCAACTGAATGGGAGGTCTCCCTGTTGGTCAGTGGACTAATCTTTTGTCCAGCTGATCAAGATCTGGCAGGATCTCTCACTCACATTAAAGCATGTGCCAAATACAGAGGACACATTTCCATATAAAGTGCTGCAACTCACGATTATTTTAGTAGTCGAGCAGTGAGCGAATGTTTTCATTAGTCTAGTCAAACGATTATATCTGTATAATAAACTTGTACATTGAGATTTTAAAGGTTAAATATGGAGACTGAAGTTTTATTATTGATAAAAATCAGAAATGGTTTATTCTCTTTTGTCATATGCACATTAACAATGCTGCTGTCTTTGTTAGTAAAAGTTTGACGTGTTTTACAGATAACAACGACCACAATCATTTTAGGTTGCAGTTGTCACAAATGTTCTAATTATTCATTGCAGCCCTATTATAAAGTCAATTAAGTGATACCTTAATATTTGAATAGTTGAAACAATTTTGGATTGTATCTCATGTCTTTGCCCACAGCCCTGTACTCATGTGCGGTGGTTCTTAGCCAATTCCAAAACTTGTAACTTTGCTGCTACAGTGTAAATGCCACTTGAGGCAGGCCCGCAGCAGATTATTAGTTCTGCAGATTTTAATTAGAAGTCAATAGCCCTACTTCCTTTATGAAGTTGTTTTAGGTCATTTTCACACTGCCACTAGTTAGGTTGATGTAAAAGAGCATTTGCTCCGAGCATTCTGGACCACAGTAAACAGACTGAGAGCGCTTGAAACAAGTGGTCTCAGAACGGCTCCACTCGCACTCTGGAGCGGGGCGAGTGCGGTGTGAACGCGGCCGACCTCGGGCCGACCTACGCAGTCAGCTGTGATAGTAAAAGTGCTTGGAATCAGGCAAAAAGTGCTCTGACCGGATCACATATATTTGTATGAATAGCCGCTGCAGAGCTGCTGTTTGACACACTTGACGGGGCAAATTGGATCAATTTAATATCAGGTACAGTCTCCTCTTGCGTCTGTCTGCGCAGGTGAGACTGCGTCTGTCTGCGCAGGTGAGCCTGGGTTGTTCAAAAAGCTTTTTCTCCTCCGTCACCAGCGCGTACAGTCCTCATGGTGTATTTAGCCACAGGTGAAAGAAAAGACCACCACGTATAGGGAAAGCCAGCGTGGGCGCGCATATCCATGGGGCTTTGTCTACTTGAAGCGCATTGTCATAGAAATAAGTTCAGAGATGAGCTGATGGACTGTCATGTGGCTCCTAGTGTTTGGGGTGAATGATGCGCGGTGTATGTGAATAAGACCGACCCAAAAGTAAAGTAAACAGAACTAAATCTAGTGCCACTGGGGGGTGCTCCACAGAGCCACTCACATGTGTGAAAACCACCTTAGATCTATAGTGCAGTTTAGAATAACTTAATAACACAATACATAATCTACATACACACATAAGTCACAGTTTTAACCCAGTTTAAAACAAGACTGAAAACCCACCTCTTCCCCCTGGCATTTAATATTAGCTAGACAGAAATCTTGGTGTATGTATTATGTATTATCTGTATATTTGTTTTCTGTAGATTTTTTACGTGAAGCACTTTGGGCAGCTGAAGTTGTTTTCTAAATGTGCTATATAAATAAATTTGAATTGAATTGAACTTTTGCATGGGTAATTTAGCAACACAAGACATCAGGGCAGAATTATTTCACTATAAAACCTGTACCTTATCAGTTGTCACTTTACTTTCACTGCTGTCTCATTACCAAACGCTGACCCTCTGCTTTGGGTCCACCATAGGGAGTGCGGACTAGTGAAGCAGATGACTGTTTAGATGATTTGTTCCTAAGTGGATACCTCAGGTGCATATCAAGACACAGTAGGTGTTATCGTGTCTCCGGCATTATTGATAGGCTGCGCATCTGTGGCTATGGTCAATGGGGAAAAGCAACAACTCCTGCAAATGGACTACAGTGACATCCAAATCATTGCATGCAACACTGGAATTGGAAAAACAAGACCAAAAAGTATTACGTTTTTATTGTGCGGTTTATGTAAATATGTGCAGACAAAAATGGGTCTAAGAAGTATTTTGGAGCCTGGGAGGTAAATACAATTCTCCATGCATATCATCGCTCACCGCCGTACATGAAATTAAGTAAGGACCCTGGAAGGCCAAAAGCAGTGCATTTATTCATGTTTATGTTTTATTGATGTGAGCAAAGAGAAAGAGATTTGCCCCGGGTAAGTCAACCAATCATTTTTTTTCAAATTGGCTCTCCCCTCAGAGCAGCTGGGGTTTAGTCAGCCTTATATCCACACACATGCTATTCTTGTGACAACCGTTTACTTTAGGAGTATTCACCAACAGTACTGCAATATAAGAACTAACGAAAAACTATTACTGCATGTTTTATTTTCATTAACAGTGAATTTGTGAATCTTTCTTGTCTTATTCTTTTGCAAAGTGCTAAAGCAAATCATCTGCCACAGAGTGGAGTAACTTTACAAATTCTGAATGTTGTTGTCGTTTCATAATTGTAAAATGTTCTGGTTTTGATAAGTTAAAACCTATTGTATAGTCAAAGCTATTATTAATGGAGCATACTGTAACTTTTCTGATGGAATGTCAGCACCTGCTTGCATGTGTATGGCATTAATCGTATCTATATCCATGTCACCAAGCCGAGTTACAGGTCAGATCTGTCGGAATAAATGTTTTTCATGTCTTTTTGTATTGGTGGTATTTTTTAGCAATAATACCACCTGTTGCATAACTGCAAAATGGAGTAAAGCTTATTGCCATACTGTGGAATATTCGAGGCATGCATTAACATCTCCGTGAATACAAACAGGTAGCGTTTTTTTAAAGTAAATTTTTCTCTCTTTCAGTAAAATAATTTTGTATTTCCCATATACTGAGAATACCCATATTCTGCATTGCATAACAAAATGCAAAATGATCACTGTCACGTCTATATGTCAGTTATCTTTACAGTAAAAAGCCATAAATTGCTTGGATAAAACCAAACTGACTACTGCTTTTCCCATCTCCTATTCCCATGATAAAACATATTACAACCCCTTTCCTTTTTGTCCATACACAGATCTGGACTCTTCCGCTTGGCTGCATTACCCATCTCCCCTGTGCACCACCAATGTCCCAGGCATAATGTCATATAGTGATACTACCTGCTCCTCAATGCTAATATCCCATACTACAAATCCAACTTGTGTAGCCAGTCAAGCATGTGGCACGTATATGCCGCCGTATACCGCCAGTCAGCGCTGGAACATTCAATAACAACCTATTTTTCAAAATTCAAAATGGCTTGCTGCTTGACGTGAGCACCATGCTAACTCCAGCTGCTATTTCTATCTAGCTATTCCATGTTAAAACAAATGGAATGGGTTTATTATTCATTCCACAATCCAAGTCGTGTTGACAATTGAGCCCCCAGTAACGCTTTCATTGTGGTTTCCCTCAAATATGATCTTGTACTAATTGGCCTCACACCTCCACATGCGCACGCCATTGCAAGAAATACAAGAATTACTTTCAAGTTGCAACTGTTTTTGAACCCTAACCAAAAGGGACAGTTGGCAGGTCTAAATTAATTTCCAGGGGACCCATAAGTTGCGAGTGAATTCATGATCTTTGTGCGCTAGCTAGCATACGGCAACATTTTATCATTATTTACCGTTTGCTGAAAAGTTCAACATATTTGCATAAGTGACAAATGAAATGCATGACATGTTTTCCGCGTGCTGCATGTCCTTCTTTTGACACTCGTAGTTGATGTTTTTCTCTAGCTTGGCGTTTTCAGAGCCCAGTGACCCATAAGAGGATGATTTGAATCCATCAAGCGATTAGAGAGAGCTTCATTCAGACTGTACTGTACACGTTTTGATTCACACTAGCAAGGACAGGTAAGTGTGAATATGTGGAATATGTGGGCAAATGTCTTCCATGAAAAGCTTTTGTGTACATTGCTAGATCAAATTATGACAAATTACTCTACCGTATTTTTACTTTTATTCAATGCAAGCAAGACACATGTGGGCAGTAACAGCAAAACAGCTTCCATAAACTGCATACTTTCAATAACTTCACTTCATTCACCTCATCTGTTTGTATATAAATGATTGTGTGTGATTGGTGGTTGGCAGTGCAGTGGGCGCAGAATGGCTGCCACATGTTTGGTACTTAGCCACAGGGCAAAAAGCTCTGTATACAACAGCGCCAGCCAACCTCACTGTTAGAATCACTACTTCCTGTCCAATTTTATCTCTATGAGGTTTTTGCTGAGTCACACTAAAGTGAATAAATATGTAAAGATCAGGCAGTGGACAGGAGGAGGTGGATGTCAATGAATACTTCACCGGAGGACACTTCTGTGTTTAGCAAAAGGGATGTTTGTGCCTCAATGCTAACACTAATGCTAATTTTGAGGCATAATAAATATTAAAACAACACCACAAACTGAGGTATTCTTGAGGTAGTCCACTTTAATTAACTTGAATTTTAATATGGTTGTTTATTTTATGTTTTCCGACTTTAATAAAAGTGACTGTTAGCTTTGAGACACAGTGAGCTAGCTAACATGCTGCTGTGCACAGAGGCTATTGTTTATCATCACTGTGAAGTGACTTTGTACCAGGAAAAACACTACCTGGGGCAGAGGGATTGTTAGCCTATATCTCTGATCATTGTATCTGAATTACACACAGACAGACTAACTTATGTTCCAGACACATTTCAATGACTGCACACATCTGATTTTAAAAGGTGAATTATCACCACCTTATCTGCATGAAGGTTATTACTTTTCTTGGAATATTTTACAGTATGGCATTAAAGTTACCTATATTGCATTTATGTTTTTTTATTGCCAAAAAAAAAAAAAACACTTTTATTTGTATATAGCGCTTTTCCACCTTCAAGGCTTTCGAAGTACTTTAACCCACTCAGCCATTCACACGCACACCAGTGTATGCACACACTGGAAGAGCTGGAATCATACTGCCAACCTGTGGGTCAGTGGATTGGACCGCTCTGCCAATTATGTTTATGTCAAGAGCAGGATTTGAACCACCAACTTTTGGATCAATGGACAAACACTCTACCTACTGTCTACTGTCGCCACATAGTGCAACTTTAAAGTGGAATTAAACACTAAATCAGCTTTTCTTTGCGACTAAACCCTATATATGGTGTTTTAATAGCATTGTCTACTGGCCCTAGTCCTTTTTTAGCAATTTTTTTTTTCTGGTCTGTTGTTGTTTCCTCATCACAAATATACCTGGAGTTACGTTTGTTTCATTCACACGTGTTTAACACACAAACCCTGCAAATTTAGGCTTCTGATGTCATGCGGTAATACAGGAAGTGCTCCACTGTATTTTTAAACTGCATACACCTTCACAAGATTCATTTGGAGAATCTCAGCCCTAGAATTGCCTATGTCTACTAAACTAAAGTTAAAAGGTAGCTGTTAACTTGAAACCTACCGCTTCATGACATCACAAGGTAGAACTGAGCATTTTGAGCTTTGGAGATGTAGACAGACTCATAATAATGGATTTCTCAAACATGTGTCTGACTGAAACAAAACACAACTCCAGGTATGTTTTTGAGGAAGTAACAGCATTATAACATGATTTAAAGTGTCAAGTGTCAATTTTGTGTAATATAGGACCTTTAAAGGATATACTTTGTTTAAATTTTGTAATTAAATCAAGTTATAGATCAAAAATATAAATTGCATTACATTACCTATTTTCCCTTTCCAACACATGTACCACCTCTTGTGGATCAGCTAATCTGCTCAGCGGCTAATTAGCTTGGTCTTAGCTCGCTGTAATTGTTTTGTCACTTTACATCAAGGGCAATAACCAGGACTAACTTCATTTGTGTGCATGTCACTGCTCACATATGCTAAACTGCCTTTACATATTAAAATGCACACAACACTATCCAAAGGTGAACTAAATGTCAAATGATATCGAGAAAACTGCCATCTCTCTAGCTTTGTTTATCCTGCTATATTTCTACATTAGCCTAGCATGGCCACTATAAAAAATACAGACAATTTGATTTGTTGTGAAGCCTATTACATCGTCAACTTCATTAGCAGAATAGAGATGCGAAGCCCAGGGCAACAAACATGGGACCTGATTATTGTGACAAACTGTTTTTCTTAAGTCAACTGGCTAATTAACAAACTCTTATTTCACATAATTTCTACCATTCGGGCCATTTCAGGTGCAAAAAAAAAAAAAAAAAAAATCTCATTATTGGGAGATTACTGGCAAAGCGTAGGATTTGACTGTGTCTTGTTCAGCTAAATAGAATAGAAAAGAATGGAAGGAAAGCTTTCACCCTGTTTAGCGCAACACAAAAAAACATCTTTTTCTTTTGTTGTCACGGTAATGTATTCATGCATCTATGAAAGTGATCTGATACAAACACCTGCGGAGATAACAGCGGTGTTTGAAAATTAGCATACATTTCTTTAAGGCTTGACAAAAAATAAAAGCCAAATTTAAGTGGTGGGTTTAGGGGTAAAAAAACCCAAAAAACATTTTGATTGGAGAATGGAAGAAGAACGCATTGATTGTTTGTGCTTTGGTGTGTGGAAATTAAAGTTATAAGACTGTCTCACAAAAAAATGAACAGTAAGGATTTATTCAGTGCCATGATTGTGGTTGTCTAAAAATGCTCCCAAAATATTTTTCTATAATGAAATGTGTTTTGTTCATATGTTATAGCTGATTACATTTTTAAAGGTCCTCTATATTGAGTTATTCAGGGATGAAGTTTGCTACAATTTTATAGCTTAAAATAATGCATTGGGAAAACACATTCATGTAGTAGAGCTAAGACCTGATTTCTCAATAAAATGCCACGATTACGAGCAAATGAACTGTGCAGTGACTTGGCTTCTCTGTTATTGGTAAAAAACAATAGCTGCTAGCTTGAGATGAGAAGTTGAGATGCCCCTCTGTGTGGCCAATATGAACGCTCAAATGATTAGAATGAGTCCGGCGAAAGTGTGTAGATTTTAAAAACATGGAGGTCCTCGTCCTAGATTACCACCTGGTGACATCACACCATGGGCCCATCCGTTCTGAGAAGCAGACAGACTTCTACATAAAGGATTGATGTTGATGTTGGCCCTCTCAACATTCGTCTTCTACCATCAATTATCATTCGTTCATTACAAGTCAAGCTTTCTACTGTGGACCTTTTTTAGGAACTCCTTCAGAATCTTTGGAAAACCAAAACTGGCTCTAAATCAGGAATCACTAGATTAAAACTGCAACAAGATAGCTAAAAAGAGTGATTTATCATTATATCAAACCTTTAAACATTTCTGGGGGAAATTAGCAAAAATTCAGAAGAGATGAGAACAGAAGGTACATTCACATCCCTGACCAGAGGCAAGAGAGCAGATCAATTCTAATGAGTTTTAATTGTGTTTCAAACAGTTGTATCGTTCCCACCTGTGCACCGCAAATGTGTCTAACCAAAACCACAAAGTGCAGCTAACGATCACCTATTGCACCCTAGATGAAAAATTAAGCTCATATGTAGAAGATGTATGTGGAAAAAAGCCCATTGTCCTTGAGGAGAAATGGCGCGTGTGCTGTTAGCTAGCGGCCTTCCTCTCTTGTCTGTCCTCATCTTATCACCGGACCAAATTGATTGTTTGTACTTTTGCGGGTGAAAAACATACTCCGGGGATAGTGCTTTCATCAAGTGCGCTCCCGTCAGATGTCCCCCGTGCATTAGCTAGCCTCCGAGTTTGCTTACCCTGCCCACTTCCTTAGCTGTGGTCGTATAGCTCTTGATGCTTTAAGCTTGAGAGGACCACGGCAATCAATTCAGTCCATTACAGCGGGAAATTAATGAAATGGACTGGCTGTACCGGGGATTGGCTTTCAAATGCTTTCTCCATTGTGGGCGGAAGACCCAGTCATGATGGGCAAGTTATGTCTTTGGCCTAGACAACAACAATGCCTCCCATTACATTAGGGACAAACATTAGACTGAGCTTGTCTCTCGGGTCTGTGGTGAGAAAGCAAAAAGAGGCTTCTTTCTAGTTCTAAAAGAAATATTAATGGAACAATCGGTCACTTTAATCAGGGATAGTTCAGTTCTTTTCAAGTATTAGCTCCAACTGGCTGTTAGATGTGTCTTGTATAACATGCTCTAAGAGTTGGAGTGACTCATAATTTTGCATAATGTGTCAATAATTCAGATTTTTAAAGCAGACATATTGTCCTTGTGTCTGCTATATAGTTAGAATCTACGAAACCTGTGGATCATTATGTTATAATTTGACATTTTTAAATATAGTTAGAATCTACGAAACCTGT
The DNA here is from genome assembly GCA_000787095.1 of Periophthalmodon schlosseri. Classification (NCBI taxonomy): domain Eukaryota; kingdom Metazoa; phylum Chordata; class Actinopteri; order Gobiiformes; family Gobiidae; genus Periophthalmodon; species Periophthalmodon schlosseri. Next base: position 13,390 of record KN472202.1, on the reverse strand, counting down.
GGATCATTATGTTATAATTTGCACATTTTAAATCACATCATCTAAAACGACATAATAAAAGAAACAAGTCCGCTGACTTCTGCGTTAGAAAACTGTGGTGCCCAATGGGAGCTGACGTCACTGTAAATGTCATTACAACAAAGAGACAGCAACTCCAATGGATAGCTGTAGATCACACTAGCGAGTAGCAGATTTTTTTTTTCATTTGTACCAAAATGACTACACGCCACTGCCGAATCCTGCGCATATCACCGATTAAGTACGTCGCAGTGGGTGTGTACCATGTTGGTGAAAACGGGAGTTGACTGGTATTATAGCATCTTGAAAATAAGTGATTACATTTTGCTCAAACATGCACAAATCGCTTCAAACAACTCTGAAAAGGGGAAACAACTATAAATTGGTTCAAAGCTCTGAAAAGTTGATTTTGAGTAATAGGTCTGCTTTAAAATATGATGTCATTTAATAATTTTGTATGCTAAAATGTACACAGCAGAAGTTTGAATAAAAAAGCAGTTGTTTTAAGGACCAGTACGGTGAGTTTGTAGACCAACTAAAAAAGAATATGTAATTTTCTAAAAAAAAAAAAAAATTGAAATACATCGATTTTTTAAAATGTATTTATTTTTATGTCAGCTGTGCTCACTTGAAGCCAGTAATTGACAGATTCCAGTGCATTTTGTCAGTCCCCATCTCATTTTAGAAGTGACATACTTTGTACAGTTTTGAGATTCTAAATGGGACAAATTCATTTAATGGGACACGGTGACACAAGGAGGGTGAGGGGGACGGAGTTGGGAGGAAGAAGCATTGCTGTTGATTTTTTAAATGTCATTTTTCAGTCGCGTGAGCTCCCTGGGTCCCGTTCCATTTGTCATCATTGTGCAGGGCTGGCAGCACACAACTTAAGTGATGGATATCTCAAACTCTAGACAAATAAAACATTAAGGGATGGGGCCAGACAACGACAAAGGGACACTACAAAGCATTCTTTAGAGGAGGAAAGACTTTAAAATAAAAGGTTTTATTTAACAAAAAAAGTGTTTTCTAATCAGTATAACTTTAACAGAGATCAGTGCAGTTCTTCAAATAATTTTACTCAAGTTAAAGCCAAGTAGTCACCCAAATAATTATTAGGTAAAATGGTTATGTACTCACTGAGTTAAAGAAAACATTTTTTTTAATTGTTTGTTTGTTTGTTTTTCAGGTAACATTAAACTATAACATTAAACTATAACATAGGCCCAGACAGTCCACTCACTTTCTGCTCAAAACTTCAGAACTTTCTGATTTCTTCAATAATCATAATAAATAAATAAGTACAGAACAGTGGGCAGAGATGGGGCGTAGGTGACAAAGGGAATGATCTGAGTACTCCAGCCTATTTAAACATGCATGAATCAATCAAAATACAACTTGAGGAAGCGAATGATGAGGGAGCACTATTATAACATGGTTAAAAACTCATAAAAATCTGTTTTACATAATATTTCCCCTTTAAGGCACAATAAATAACCAAAAATACAAGTTCTATTACTGTAGAGGTACTCCTGTTGGGAAGAGCAGCTAAACCTGCAGCAGCACCATGCTGACTCTTCTACAGAGCCTTTAGTGAGCCTTTGTTGTCCTGGGCGATGGTGGCCTGTGGTCACCTGGCTTTGAGAGGGAGGAACTTCCTGCAGCAGGTGGTGAAGTGGGTGAGTAGATTGGTGGGTCTGCCCCAGCACAGTGTGTCAGAGCTGTACTCCACTCAGCTACTGCACAAAGGCAGGTCAATCACTATGGACCCACACACCTGCTGCACCCGGTGCTCCAGCGTCAGTGCTCTATGGCCGGTGTTACGTGGTCCTCAGTAGAAACCCAACAGTATGGAGACAGTTCTGTTCCTGCAGTGATAGGAACACTCTTAAACAGAACCCGAGGCTTCTGAACTAACACTGTGACTATTGGAGGGTAAAGACATATGTGTTAAGTGCCTTATGTCATTTTGTGCCATGTGTGTTCATTTTAATATTATTGGACTGTTGTGATCCTTTCTGCAAACAAATTTACCCTCGGGTACAAATAAGGAAACCTTTAACTTTTTACTCAAGTAAGACTTCTCTTTCAAAATATTAAAGTACAAAATGTCAGAAGTGTGAAAACCACTCTCAGAAGTACACATTTCCCCCTAAACATGCCCTAAATATTCATACACATCTGACTTATTAAGAGGCTACAGTTTTGGTTTACATGCTAGCGTCAATTCAAAAACAATCCTCTTAATAACCCTTTTATGTATTGCAACAGTAGCTAATCACCAAATGCTTAGTGCTCATTTTAAGAGCTGTGTGGATTTTGGCCGGGGTGATGTATTGGCCAGCCAGCTTGTTGTCAATGGTGATTGATTAGACAGCTAAAGACATGGCTTCTACAGCAGTTAGGCCTAATTAGAACAACTCTCCAAATACAATGTGAAAGTGTTGCAGCAGTAGAGGCTATCATTGCACCGCTTTCACAGTCACTGGATTAACTTTGTTGCAATACTTTCACTTTTGTATAGTATTTTAACTTTACACAAAAGTTGTACAGCAAAACAGTACAGATTAGATGGAAGGTTATTCCTGAGCCTTTATGTTTATGTGTGCTACCATCATGGGCTGTAGTTCTCAAAAAAATCAAAGTCAAGATACTTATCGAAAAAGTAAAAGTATTTTTGTAATTACTATTTGAGACCTGCTGAAAAGGCTGAAGGGTTTATTTTTAACACATTCGTGGTTTGAGCAAACAAAACTATACAAATAAAAACAGCTAGGAAACGCAATCCATTTCATCTGAACAAAATCCAGCACAAATCTTTATCAAAATCACTACATCTGAAGCCTTATAAGACCTCAAAATCTGTGCAAAATACTTTTACTTTTTACTCTTTACATTTTTAAATGGGTACTTTAATACTTTTACTTAAGTAGATTTTTTCATATGATACTTTTACTTTTACTTAAGTAACAAAATTGAGTACTTCTTCCACTACTGCACAGTACACTCATATCACTGCTCCATCACATTAATCGTGAATTAATATGTGAATAAACAGCTCCATAAAGGCCTAACGCTGCTATTTTCAAACCGACACTGACTAAAATGGTATGTTAAAATAAAAATAGAGGATTCATTTGTTTTTGTTTTTCTGAGACCTAAAATGAATTAAAATCATGTGAATCTTGTGACCTATGTATCATATTGAAACTAGATACTCATTTAAAAAGTATTGATACAAAAGCAAATACATAAATAGGACTATATAGTATAACCTTTCTTTTAGTATGTTCTTGACCTATATCAGTATAAGACCGCATGGTAATATTACTGCTATTGTTTTGTGTTGGAAATTAAGTTCTGTATATTGAAATAAGTATCGAGCGATTTACTTATTGTCAGAGTTTGAAATATTCGCACTGTGACAGCACTTTTATGGACAAACCTGACCTTCAAATTTGTGGAAGCAGAAGAAACCAGAGCACCCAAAAGAAAGCTCTGCACACACAGTAGACCACATGACTAAATTCTCAATATTTCAGTTCAATTTCAGTACAATTCATCTTTATTCCGGTCCATTTTTAAACCAGACAAGGACAGTGACAATACAAACAACCACACCCCTGTCTCCACATCTTAAACTGAAGCAGATTGCACTGAATCTTATATTTGTGAGTGACATTCTTATTTCATTTTCTGACTTATTCATCCTGCAAATAAAACTGTGCACTGAAGTTCTTAGTACAGTTTGAAGTGTTGACTCGTGCTGTGTCGCCTTATAAATACTGTCCCTGTCTATCAATAGGCTTCATTATCTCCATAACACTCCAGCACACCTCCGTCAGCAGTCCTTACACTTAAATGTCACCACGAGAACATTATAGGTCATCCTGAAACATGCCTTGTATCTCACATCTTGTACTGAGTCAAACATGTCGTTAATGTGAATAAGATAAATCAATACAAAATCCAGCTCTAGGATTAAGCGTTTTTTTTTTGTTTTTTTTTGTTACTGAGCACCTTTTTCCTGAAATGATTTAAAAACAACTCCTGCATATTCAGAATTTATTTTTCTATCTCATTGTAATTGTTGCCAGCTCACAAACGTCTATATTAACAACTTTGCCTCTCCACAGATCTGATCTGTAACTTAGCCTGGTGACATTACTAGATATTACACATATCAGTACTGTAGATTAGAATCTTCCAGGCAAAGCAATAAAATCTCCATGGATACAGGCAGGTGGCTTTCCCTCCACCAAGTTACTTCTGAACCTAAGTGACATGTAAAACAGGTAAAAGGCTGTGGGAACCTCAGACAGTAGAGATGGGAGATACTCATTATTTTTTTTGAACCAGTAATAACTATGGCAAGTATCGTGGTGTCAATCCGATACCAATACCAATATGTCTACTCCACTATAAATAATTTTGGCGTATAGATCTTATATGTCTTCTTATATTCTTTGCTATTAAGAGTCTATTGTGCTTTTTAAATTGAAAAATGTGTTCAGTTACTTTGAAACATGAGATTTTTACTTGAAAATGAAAACTTAATTGAATTACAAATTGACAGACTTGTTGGTCAGTGCTTTGTAGTTGGGGGGAGGCTTGAGGAAGGATCTGGTTTGAACTCCAGGGAATACAGGGACTACTACTGAAAAAGTTTTCATGTTATTTTTGTGTCCCCTGCACACTAAAATATATGGGTCAGGTTGGTCCATATGGGCAGGACACTTGCAGCAGCTTGCCAATTCTTCATCTTGTTGTATGCGCAACAACACATACGGCAAAATGAAGGGTTGGGGGCAAAAGGTGCAGTTATTTAGGTAATAAAATGTCTCAATTTATTTCTCTTTGGCGTGTTTATGCAATGCACTGTTAATCAAATGTAAGATTTTGAAACTTACATCGCAAAAGTTATCACAACTGCAATAGCTGTTGGGAAAAAATGTAACAACACATGTAGGAGAGTCCTCTTAGGTTTAAACCAGCTGGATTTCAGCACTGAAACTGGCAACCCAAATGAAAGACTCATGTGAGGCTCATTCTGCTTTCTGATTGGATAATCATCTCAAATATATCATGTCCAGTGTTTTTGTAAGTAAGAATAAATCAGAATTGCAATTGGGGACACAGTTAAGTCATGTTTATGGAATTGAAAATCTAAATCTTACATACTGTACAGTCCCTAACTATTTGTTCATTTGTTCATATTTTATCAATATTTTCCTAAAATTCTAAATGTCCAAAAATGTGATTAATATAATACACATCTCACTGATGTTGTCAAATTTCTTCCTGTAAACGACTCAACACGTTCAAAGCACTGGTGACTGATTAACTTTATTATGTTTTATATAAGCTATTCTGCTCTCTTCACACATCCACCTCTATAGTTACTCTGAAAGCCTTTGTGGCCTGTCGCCCATCCAGATAGACTTTTCTATTTCCTAAACGTGCCATTCCGTATTTGAGGGGCTTTCATCATCCCCATTGATTGCACAGTGTGTGGTGCTTTAGGTCTGCACTAGATGGGAAAATCCATTTCTCCTGCTGCCTAATACATTCCTGTCAGCGTAAAGTGCCGCGTTAAACCATTATTTAGGCTGACTGCCACCTGAGCAGCCCCAGTCATCTTTAAACATGATAGTGAGCTCGGTCGGGGTGTCGCTAGAGGCTATACGCAGCTTCAAGGCTTGGCTAGTCCCAGTGTGTAAAGCTAGCATACTGGGACAACGGCTACAGCTGTATTCAAATAGAGAAAACAAAATCAACGCTGGCAGGGGCCGGGAGGATAAAAATGGTGGTTTATTCTAATGCTAACATAGTTTTTACACTTTGGGTTTGCAAAGAAATTTGCAGAGTTCAACAGGCTTTCATTTTAAGCACATTCTAAACAGCCTATCCATGGGTTTCAGAATAATGAGAAATTAGGACCATCGCCAAAGCAACTGGCAATTTAAAACAAAATATGATATCTTTTAAATGGAAAAATGTCCTCAAAATGCTGCGTATAACAGGAAGCTTAATCCCATGAATAAATGCTATTGGTAGTATTTATCTTTTAACTGTCACTGTTTTGATTTGGTTTATGATTAATACCTCCTTAATTATCAAAAATCCATATTGCTTCTTCATTTTTAATTATAGTGGTAGCATAATTGCCCATGGTGTTAGACTTTGGCCACTCATCTGTGTTTATAACGTCAATTATAGAATCCGTTTTTCACACTGTAGAAAACTTTTGCAGTTCCGGGTACTTCTTGTAGCACTAGTCCTCATTTGAAGTTTACACAGACTAGGAACTAGGGCTATATTTTGGGGACGTTTTTAGCTCCTGCTCTGGGAGATGCTTTCCATCCAGATCAGGAAATGTTTGGAGACAATAATACAATACAATACAAACTTTACTTGGACTTAATTCATAGTACTGTTATGTGTGAAAATGCCTATTGTGAGTGAAACCTTTTTACAAAACCTGTGTGTATCATAAAACTGGTCTCTAGAACTATTATTAGAAGTATTGCCACATTAGTTCTAACCAAAAAATACCCAAAGGAGGACAAAATTGGAATAAATTAGATTATAAATTGGGCAAACCTAGATCTGAAAAAGTGCCTGTGTGCCATAAGGTGCTCACAGTTCAAGAACCACTGCCAACGTGTGATAATAGCGTATTGAAGAATCTGGATCATTTTCAAGTTTGTATTTTAGTGTTAATTTACAGTACACTACTTAAGTTATGCAATTTAAAATCTCCCCCAGACATTGTGACAATAGCAATTCTCTTTACCATTTATTCTAAAGAAGCTAAACATGAATAAGACATCTTCAGGCAGCGATGATGAATGGCTGTTGTAAAGATATTAGTTAAAGTTTTCTTTTGATTAATAGCACCTGGATCTCATAGTCAGCTCCCTTTGCTAACTTTTCACTTTAGAATTTATAATGATTGATGGGCTGAATGTACATTGGCAAAATACTCAGGTCTGCTACATTCAAAAAACGTGTCCACAACAACTTAAAATTCAGAAACTAGACTTAATGTTGCCTACAATTCCCAAATTCCCAAAGTATGTGGCGCTTTTGTGGAGTTTGCATGTCCCTGTGTGTGTGCATCTCTGATTTGTCCCCCTAAATCTTCTTCTCCATCTGGAATGACTTAATATAATAACTATACCTTAATTAGCCTTATGGGAACTTTTAATACAAGATCTCATGATTGTCTAAAAAAACACCTAAAAACTGGCCGCACTAGAACTGAAATGATTATTTTGCTTCCCAAAAATGGAATATATTTCAAGGACATGCAGAACTGGACACACTGGTGCCACTAATGCACTTTAATAATGTGGTGATAAACATTTATATGCAACCTGCACCTGTTTTTAATGTTTTAAATGGCCCTATGCACTTATTTCTTTTGTTTGTTTTTGTTTTTATTTTTGTGTATTTTAACAGGGCGTGCATGAAAAAGAGAGTCTGAGTACTCTCATTGGGCTCTCCCTGTGTAAATAAAGATGAATGAAAATGAACAAAGGCTTAATTATGAACAAATAGTTTATTAAGAATGATTCAGGCTTCGTAACTACTTAATTAAGAAGTTGGGGTTAGGGTATTAAGATAACCCTGACTGGCATCATTCCCGTTGAAAGCGACTAGGAAGCTGATAATTCAAACTTTTGCCAAATCCAGTTGAGAGAAAACCACAGACATCGTCCCTATCCACAAATGCACAAAGGGCTTCCCTCTGCAGGTTAAAGCTTCCGTCTGTATTTCTGCTAACATAAAGTCTTGAAGTATCTTAAAGGGTTTCCAAACTTACAGGGCGCTGCATATCAAAATATATTCAAGGCTTGATGGCCATAAACTGATGTTCAATGCAGTGAGTCATTCGAATGGGTTTGACAATTTTAGGTTTGTATGACAGTGCAATGTTTTTGTCGATTAATTTATAGTTGCAGTAAAAGGTACCACCAATGATCTTTTGGACCAG
>JACM01027432.1:0-21085 GCA_000787095.1 Periophthalmodon schlosseri | reverse complement strand
CGACTGAGGGACTACACAGACATATATTAATAAATGTGCATGCATGTATAATGTTTTTATTTAATTCATTTGGCAGTTAAAAATATGGATTTGTTATGTAAATTTTATGCTAAAAGACTGGTAGCGGAGACGAGGAGGAAAGGCTGAAGAGGGTGATGGTTCTGCTGGTGGAGAGTGGTACATTGGTGAAATAGTATTATACGGCAGCTAACACTCTCACTGCAGTAAAAAGGTTTCAGGGCTTTCTGTGTGGAGTTTGCATGTTTCTCCCCACAAGTTTGCTCTGGGCACTCCGGTTTCCCCTAACCACCCAAAACATAGATCAAATCCTCCAACTAAGGTGGTCTTGACCAAACCTCAGCATCTGGAGATGGAGTCCAGGGCATTGCACTGTGGCACCCACGACAGGTTGTCCAGGATTACCTTACCTTAGTACGAAGGAGGGGCAGAAAGAGTGCATTTATATGAATGTCCTTCAACCAGTGACCTCTCCGCTCAAATTAACAAGTTGTGATTCGCTGAGAGTGATAGACAGAAGTGAAGAGTAGTTGAATTTATCCTACACCTTCAATGAACGCTATAGCAGTCTATATCAGACATAGAAGATCCAAAGTTAGTCAACATTGAGATTTTTGGTAAGTTGCCCTGGTGTCTTCCTCAGTACCATGTGAGTATAGTCCTTGACCCGGAGAGCGCCCCCCTCCTCCTCCCTCCTCCCCCCTGCGTGCACATGCGCTCCGGGACGCATCCAACCAGGCAACTCTGACTCACTCATTACATCAGTGCCTCCAGCCCGGCCAAGGACGCGCAAAATCAATGCTCCTGATGCAAATGCTCGCTGGGAATTCACTTTCAAGCTAATAACATTAAGCTGTGAGCCGTGCCATGTCGACCCACATTGTAATGTTATGTAAATCTGACCATATGACAGCTACATCTAAATCGGAGTGTGCTAGATTATGCGCGATAGAGGGCCCATTTCTGCTCTTCCCCTGGTAAATAATTCAGGCCATAATTCCGTGTATTACAAGAAAAAGACGTAGAGAAATGCCAAAGCAGGCCCCCGGAGAGTTGAGCGCTGAGGTTGTTTTAGGCGGAGGAAGAAATGGAGAGTACATGATGTTAGCTAGAGGGGCCATCACTCATCAATTTGTTTGTAAACAGCAGATTTGTGCGCGCTAAAGCCGGGGCCGTGGGTAAGCGCTGCAGGGCTGGAGCTCTCTTGTAGTTGTAATGGCACATACACACACACAGGGAGCGCCGCAAGCACTTTGAGGAAAAATAACCAGGAAATGGGGACGTTATCCGCATCCTAAAAGAAGAGATTATACAGCAAAACATAATGATGGTCTGAATGAAAGCATTGTGCAAAAGGACACTGGTGTAAGCTGGGCTATTTAAAGTGCATGCCAGGTTTTCCAATTAGTACTATGTTTGACAGGATACTACTATTAGAGTTTTACATCAGTCAAGTGACAGTTTGTGAAGAAAAGATAAAAATACAGGAAGTAGTTGACCGGGAATCAGAACATACACTTTTCTAATAGTTTACAAAGATGTGAGTCTGGTCACCGGTGAATCTCCCCGAGTTCAGAGGGGTTTAGCCAATCAGGGGCGCGCATGGGCTGTCCGTATCAAAACTAATATGTCTCCTTTGAGCCTGGCTTGTGACCTGATGGAGGGATTGGGGACCAGACTAATATATCCCTTTGTATTAAAAATATAGAGAGATATCATTTCATACTTGCCAGGCAAAGGAAGTAGAGCTGCATTCTAAAAAGAAATACCTTGATATCATCAATACGCAAAATTCCATCCAAAATACAGGGATGCACAAAGAGAATATATTCTGGCAGTTTAAACAAAAATAGAAAGCTGTATCATACATTTTTTTTTGTGTTAATTAGGCGAGCCTTGGACCTTGTGTACGGTATGGTTGCTAGGTAACAGTTGGAATTACTCAAGGCGCTGCCCATGCCCAACCGGGAAGAAAATTATAAACGTCACCAAATTGTCGAACAGGGAAAAACCAGGCCTTACACAAGTGCAATAACCAGACTTATACAACTGTTGATGTAAAAACTGTCTAAATAAATCTAGTGAGTCATAAAGCGTTGACAGAACCACCAGTCAAGACATAATCTCTATTTTGTGACAAAGCAGTAATTGGCAAAGATGGTTTGAGGTTTGATCCCTGCTACTAGCATTTACATATTGTCACTGTATCATTGAGCAATACACTTCACTCACCTTGCCTGTATGTTTGCATGACTGTGATTAGACAGACAGACAAAACAGACAAATAAAAACATCATGATCATGTAGCACAGATTAATAGGTTTTAGGTCCTTAGCTGCAACTAATTATTATTTTAGCAGCCCACTATAGTCACTATAGTCAGCATTTATTTATTTATTGTTTTCGATTTGTGGACTAGGCAAATGATTATCTAATGTTCCTTTGAATTTTACATCATGGGGCAGTTTTTAGGAGTAATTATATTGAAAGATACCCACTCGATACTGATGCAAATATTGATACTAATTAACATATGCACATTTTAATATTGTGCATCTATTTTAGGGCCATTTCTTCATTGTTTTGTGAAAACACCTTTAGCAGAATTTTGGACTAACCCATCAGTGTCAGGTGTTCTGCTTGTCCTTTAGAGTCTATTTGAAGCCTCTTTGTATACATATATTCATTGAAATGCCTTCACCCATAAGGTTAGACCTGGGTGTGAGCAGTATGGACTATCACTATCAATATATTGTTAGCCGTCTGTTTAATATAGAACTTTATTCTAAAAATGTTTCCATAGATGTAACCTATATTTGCCTATATTTGAGATGACAGTTGAGTGGCATTCCAGCTATATGAAGTTATGACTGGAAAGAAGAAAAGTACATTTTCATTTCAGGGCCAAACTTTACAAGTAGCTCAACTCAAAGGGTGAACTACTGGTAACATTTATCAGCTTAATAGAATAAATAAAACAACCCTAATAAACTCTACTTGGCCTTTGTTTAGTGCTTTCTATTGAACCCTACAGTGAATAGTGAATAACAGACAGATGGTTCATTTAAAAGTTATAGATTGATAGACGTGTCCTTTAGGAGCTATGGAAGTCTTGCAGAGTGGAACATTCTTGGCAAAGAAAAAACATCTCAGACACATAGACACTGTACCAGAAAAGTTACATCGTACATCGGGCACATTAAAGGCTGTTTGTGTGTATTTTTTTTTTTTTTTTATCATTCACTAACTGCAGCCCAATTTAAGGCCCTGTACCAGTATTTGGAAATCACTAATATACTAGATAGATACTAGATCCACAATGTATATTTAACCAATTAGATGAGCTCTCCTCGAACATTTGCCTTGCCATTTAAATTGATCAGTCTGGAAAATGAACTGCTGTGACTGTGAGCTGATTTGTAGTACAGAACAGAAGTAAAGATGACGAATGGAAAGGATTAAATCAAGCGGCTCTCGGGACGGCAACTGTAAAAAATAAAAATGTTTGGGATTTAAAGTCGGCCTCTAAATTATTCTAACAACTCCATCGGGGTAGGCCCAGTGCACGGCTCACAGAGTTTGCTGAGCTCTGTTTTGTACCAGTGTAATCAAAGTCCCGGTGGTGAACTGATGAGAAACACAAGAGCAGTGGAAAATGGGGAAGTAGCATGCATGGGGAAAAGACATATTACAGAAGGACCCATTAATGTCATTTTTAGACATGATACTTGATACTAAAACTAGTATTGAAACTAGATAGAGTTGAAACCAGAAGTTTACATACCCTATATAAAAAGACCCATAAGCTTTTTTTTCTCACTGTGTGACATGAAATGAGACTAAACTTTTCCTGTTTTAGGTCAGTTAGGATTACCAAAATTATTTCTATTCGCTAAATGCCAAAATAATGAGAAAAGGAGTTTTTAGACCATTTTTCACAACTTTCTTCAGAGTCATAAGTTTACATACATTTCATTAGTATCTGGTACTGTTGTCTTTAAACTGTAGGACTTGGGTCAAATGTTTTGGATATCCTTCCACAGGCTTCTCACAATAGTTGGCAGGAATTTTGGCCCATTCGTCCAGACAGAACTGGTGTAACTGAGCCAAGTTTGTAGGCCGCCTTGCTCGCACATGCCTTTTCAGGTCTGACCATACATTTTCAATAGGATTGAGATCAGGGCTTTGTGATGGCCACTCCAGAATTTGGACTTTGTTATTCTTAAACCACTTTGTAACCAGTTTGGCAATATGCTTCGGGTCATTGTCCATTTGGAAGACCCATTTGCGCCCAAGCTTTAACTTCGTGGTTGATGTCTTGAGATGTTGCTTCAGTATTTCCACATAATATTCCTTCCTCATGATGCCATCTTTTTTGTGAAGTGCACCAGTCCCTCCTGCAGCAAAACAACCCCACAACATGATGCTGCCATCCCCGTATTTCTCTATTTCAGTGTTTTAAATTGCCCTGGTATCGGAATCAGTATTGAGTGTTGAGTCTATTCCTTAATATCGAAATCAAGTTTGAAATTTTAGTATTGTGACAGCACTATTACAATTGCAACTATTCTGTAACTGGTACTACCAAAAAGTACTGTCATAACTTGGTTTGAAATACAACAGCATTTTTGTACAGCTACTTGAAGGAGCTATACGTAACTTTTCTGCAACCTGCTCACCATATTCAATTACATGCATTCTTACTGTGAGCGAGCTAGCCTCTCCACAGATCGGACCTGTAACTTTGCCTGGTTCTATCACCTGCTTGTCCCCATGGAGATAGATAAGTTTAATGCCATACTGTGGAACATTCTAGGAAAAGCATCTCCATGGAGACAAGCAGGTGACAGACACTCCATCAGAAAAGTTACATGTGCACCTGAGTAGTAATAAAGGGCCGCCCATGTGTGAATGAAACAAAACAACTCCAGGTGTTTTTGATGAGGTAACAATATTATAACAGGACTTAAAGCTCACAAGAGTCTATTTGCGTAATACAGGACCTTTAACACATAGAACCATGCTACCGAATGGATTTCTAAAACATAAAACTTGGCAGACGTTTTAAATTGCTCTTTGTTGTTCTGAGGTGGTTCTAGAGGAGAACCAGGGGCTAAAAATCTACAGAAAAAAACTCACAGAATTGACATGAATAAGGACCAGCGAGGCGTAAGGCTGATGCAAAGCTCTTTATTGGAGGAAGAAAGTGTTGACTACAGGCCCTTCCCAAACCCAACGTCTGAACAACAGAGGAGGGAGACACATGGATCTGGTGCAGGCTAAATCTGTATCAACTTTGGTCCAGACAAGTGAACAAGCGTGAAATACCAGGCAACAGTCATCAATACTCATTCAATACAAGAGCAGAGAACGACAATATAAAACAAACATATTAAACCATTTTGAAGTTTTAGATTGTCACAAATACAATGGATGTGTTCATAAACAAATACAGGAATGGTCAAACTCTGCATGTCAGGGGATGTAATGTAAACTATGCTGAAATCAGGTTTTAAACATAAAAAAGCAATTTGATTTTGTTTGGATGTGTTTGCCGACTTTGAAGCGTTCTTTGACCTGTCTGGGGACCTTATTCTACAAATAAACAGGAAGAAGACGATTGTGCATGTTTAGTTTGGGATTGTGCAAACTACTTAGTTTTTAGTGTACTGCATAACTTACTAACTTGTTTACATCTTGCAGTTTCATTATGTAAGCAATGTTGTGCATCCAAAACGTAGTTCTGTGTTTCTTCACACAGGAATTTATCTTGTTGGATCCTCTCAGTGAGTTGTAATAGGGTTGTCATAGTACTGAAAATCTGATACTAATCGATACTAAAACTATTATCCAAATAAACCACTGGAACCATGGACCACTATGGAACTTCTATTGTCTAAATAATTTTTTTTTTTTTTATTATCATCGTGATATTACAAGTAATATTGATTATCAAGTTTATTCCTTAGTATCGAAATCGTGCTTGTGAACGTGTTGATGAATGAATACTTAATATATGTTTTTTTAATGTGTTTTAAATGTATAAAATTCCTGAGAATAATTTTCGTCAGACTTTCAACCTTTGTCTATTGCAAAAATGTTTTTCGTATCCATTCACTGCATAGGCTACATAAAATGAAGTTTACTAAATCCTATAGCTTATACGATGTCCATTTGGAACTCGCAGCAATAGAACTGTGCCTTGGTCAGTCTTGAGGGATTTCAACTGAAAAAAATCACATCACTGAAGCTGCTCACATCCTTTCGGCTGATGGGCTAAGATTATGGTTACACACATGGACATGTGAATCCTAACAATGCCAATTGTTACCTCTGCGGCAGCTACAAAGAGTGGCTAACTGCTCAGAAATGGCCTACAGGAAATAGTACTTCTGTTGTGTTACTACGCTAAAGGTCCCCTCTGTCCACTGCTCATTCCAGGAAGCATTGAGTAATTCAACCAGAGCAAGACTAAACATGGTTAGCTATTGTTAGCATGCGAGACAGATCACAGCGTGCAATTGTGAGTCCATGTTGTTGTTGTTAAAGACATAAGTGAGGTTTTGCTGTACACCTTTCATAATGAGTCTTTTATCACATCAATGTGAGCCCAGTTTGTTTATTGTGTAAAGGGTCGTCAGGCTGGGCAATAAGGTTCGACGCCTACCTCTGGGTGCCTAGCAACATGGGACATAATGGACCTGTATGGTTGGAGACTCTGTTTTTTATTTTGTTGCCTACAACTGGTAATCAGGTAAGGTGAAGTGTGTCAGGGGTAAAGGACGAAGTGGGATGGTTGAGTCTACAGTGCATATCCTTGTGTTGAGTTGCTTGCAGTAAGGGCAGGAGACACTGCAAACAGTGTTGGGAAATGGAAAGACTAAACTTGTAATGGTCATCTGCATTTGACCCATATCAATACTATTATGGGCGTCTCCAAATCCAAAACTTCTCTTTAGCTAGGATCTTGGTCAGGAGTAGCTAGCTGGAAGAAAGCCAGTTGTGTATGCTTTAGGCTCATGTGGGAAACTGTTGCATCTGTGAGGACGTTTACCTGGACATGCAGGAAGAACACAAGCTACAAGACCCTAGGCAACCTGGGGATCAAACTTGGGACCTTGTTACTGTGTGGCAAAGTCCTTACCACTATGCCACAGTACTTTTATGTGTTGTTATGTTTTGTTTGTTTTATGTTTAAAGTATAGATCTACCTGATTTTCAAACCATGACAGGAGGAATTAGGTATTTAAATCTGTCCAACTAGTTCCTAGAAACAGCTTTATCAGCTGGCGACACAAGCAGCTTTCACAACACACTTTTGACAGGGAAGGGGGGTGTGCTCATTTCAAAAAGCGAAGCTGGTTAGCATTATTGATTTGAGATTTGTTGCAGACATCAAATTAGAATATGCGCTATTGTCTTTGATTCATTAATAAAGTAGATGCAGTAGTAAACTATATTGTTTAAGTTCTGTCTTCGCATTGAGCTGCTTACATCGAGGCTTGATGACTTTTTCATATCTCTAAAAAGTATCTGAAAGTCATTTGCCACAACATATAGTATCTCCCTCCTATTTTGCGGTAGGATTTTGTGCGCGACCCTTGAACCGGTCGTCTAAAATATGCGCTCCAAAATATCGATGTGAAATGTCCCGGGGCCGTAGAGTTTGGGTTTGGTAACCTCGTGTGCTCTGGCGCTGCAGGCACACACTGAGTGACAGCTGCACGGTCTGTACATAGTGAACACCACAAAGGGTCCCGCTCCTCCTCACCTTCAGACTACGCTACAGTCATTTTGGGAAGTGCATATATAGTACTGAAACAGATTTGGATTTGAGTGTATGTTTATAGGAAGAGTTAGCTATAGCACAGTTACAAAGTGTTCCCCCTCTGCAGAGTTTGACACAAAAAGTTGGTTTCAATTACTTTTTACATTTTATTTTGCAACTCAAATTCTTAACTTGGACCAATGTTTATATTAACAATTTCCATTCAACAAAAACAGATGGATCTCTTTCCACAGCTTCAATATTTTGTTTTTTGTTTTTTTTTTGTTAAAGGGCCCATATTGCGCTGTTGTCCGATTATAATGTTGCTTCTTCATGAAAAACATACCTGGAGTTTTGTTTTGTTTCATTCATGTTTAACACACAAATCCATCTTAATTAGGCTGTGTTTTTTTCTCAAATTGAAAACACTCTGTTCCATCTTGTGATGTCATGTGGTAATACAGGACGTGCTCCACTGTGTTTTTAAACTCCATACACTTTCACTAGAATCATTTGGATCATTTCAGCCTGGGAATTTCCAATCTCTACTAAACAAAAGGTAAAAGTAGCTGTTAAAACTACAGCTTCATAACATCACAAGGTGGAACAGAACATTTTGAGCTTGGGAGATGTAGACTAATAATAGTGTTACTCAAACGTGTGAATGAAACAAAACACGACTCCAAGCATGTTTTTGATGAGATAATAAAGTTTTAACATGGCTTAAAGCTCACAAGAGTCAAATCTGAGCAATATAGGACCTTTACATTTGAGAAATCATGCATTTAATTAGAATTAGAGTTGAAAATATGAAGTTATTTCAAGTTATTCCACTTATTTCTATTATCAGCAATATGAGCCTTTAAAGGGGTACTGAACAATGGCAGGACACACAATGACAAAACATTCACTCTAACGTTCAATTTGGCAAAAGAATCAATTTGATAAAATACTTGGGTTTGGCCAGCATGAGAATTGAACCCACAACCTCCTTGCTAAGTGGCAGGAGTGCTTCTGTTGACACTGTGCCACTCATTTTAAAACATTTAATCACATCTTCCCAAAGAAGGTGATGTCATACAATTACCACCAGTATTTGTAAATATCCAGAAAGTTTTAGAAATATGCAATATGCTACTGGCATATATTAAAATGAATCAAATAATACAAATCCTAGTAACCTATTGGTCCAAGGATTTCAAATGGAATAAAATCTTTCATTACAACAGCTTGTATGGTCCCTTATTCACCTAGTAATTATAAAACATGCTAAACTCTAGAGTGACGCAGAGCCACGCAGTACCAGTCTGATTACACAGGATATTTCTGTACAGGTAAAAAGTGTATTTTTTTTCTCTCATATAAAGTGTCTGCAGTCGGCTTTAAGTGTTGCATAGATGTGGCCTCTACTGGACTGAATAATACTAAATGTTTGAAATGAAATGTATCAACAGACTAGAGCACTGGTTCTCAAACAGTGGGACAGGGCCTAGTTTTGCCTGAAATGTTCCATAGTATGCCAGTAAACTTATATTCTTATCTATAATCTCCATGGAGATGAGAAGGTGACACTACCAGGCCAAGTTACAGGTCACATCTGTGGAGAGGCAAGCCTACTCACAGTACAAATGCATGTTTTCCTATGTATTTAAATGGCTTTTATTTAATTGCCTGGCAAATCCAGAATTAAATGACTCAGTATTTTTTAACAAAGGAGCTCATTGGTCACCTAGTTTAGTGCTTCCCTCATCAATTCTGCAGAGATCTGTGATGTTTTTCAGTCCCCTGTGATATTTTTTTACTTTCTTTTTTCCTTGTAAGCAACAACATTTGCTTTGATATGGACGGCCCAGGCATGTCCCCGATTGGCTAATCCACCTGCCAATCACACCCATCTAAACTAACAGAGATTCACCAATGACCAGACTCATATGTCCGTAAAATATTGGAGAAGTGTGTATTCTGGATCCCAGGCAAGTAATTTAATAAATGCCAGATAGATATGCTCAATGCCATACTGATTTATTTAAAGCCAACATATTATATTTGAGCATACTTGGTGTAAAATGTTTTAGAACCACTGCACTAGTTAAAGTATAAAGGAAAAATAGGAATGTATTGGCAGCGTTTGACACTGATAGTAGCTGTTATAGTATTCCCTGTGGCCCGTAACACTCTTCGCTCCTATTAAACCCAACAGCGGGCTGACAGACGCCTCTCTTTGGTGTTCCCGTCCTATTATTTCTCTCAAATAATGTAAATGGAGCTAGTTAAAAATACTGTGTTGTTTTGAAAAATGCTCCTCAAACTCACACGCACGACTTCACCTGCAGGGCACACGTGTCACGCAATTGGCATGTTTTTGCTATTGCTATTTTAGATCACAGACTGGAAAATTCGGCAATTGTGCACGCAAAATGTGGAGCGGAACTCGACATGAAACGGTGCAAAAAGATGAGTACATATGAGATTATAATACAGATGGAGCATTTAACAGCTCTAGATTGGATATGAGAGTTCAAAAGTCAAAAGTACAGTATAGGATATCACAGGTAAGGGAATGCAAGCTGGTGTACACAGACCTCCTTCAGACCCTGCTTGGAAATATGTATGATTGTGACCAGCCATAATGCACTGAAATTATATTGATGTCAATGTTGTGTTGTTTTTCAGCTATGGCAAATTGTAGCGTCACATGTTTAGCGTTATATCTAAAGCATGAAAAAGTTGTACCAAGAACTTCAAAGAAGAGACTACTACTGCTACTCCAATGGCAAGTACTTTTACCATTATAAATACATTGTACCTGAATTCAGTAAAGTCTGGTTGTGAGGAGACTGTTGGCCCATCAGCGTTAATATGTAGACAAGTACAGCATGACACGGCAAGGTAAAGAGGAGGAGACATTCAGCAAATTGTCAGAGCTGAGACTTAAACTCCCAACACTGAGGCAGACATCTTGAGTAAAGTCACACCATTGCTGCTGCTACATGATGTAAAAAGAAGCCTGCACTAATAATATCAAACTCTAACTTCTCATAGCTTGTAGAAAAGTATATGAAATTCTAGAGATAAAGTTAAAAGTACTTATTTTATTAAAAAGTGTGGTTAAAAAAAGTGGTCCATTTTGAGGACTGTGTATGTTAATATCAGGAAGTGTGAATTCAATGCATTAGACTGGCCTCAAACAGCATAAATACTATAATGGACTGAAGCATAGTAAAATACGACTAGGAAAAAAATATCAGATGCCGATGTACTCTGGAGGGAGGGTCTGGATGCTGCTCAGGGGTCATAGGTCACATAGGGTTCACAGGTCGGTGGTGGCCTTGGCGGTCAGAGCTTGGATGCGGTTGCTGTTACAGTTCTTGCAGAGCACATGTCCGTCCAGAGGGTAGCAGCCCTGGTTCTCTCCTTCAGATAGCAGGGAGCCACAGTCCTATAAAAAATACAAAGAATACATTTAGATAAAGACCTTCAACACACTTTCTTTATGTCTATATGTATTCACATGAAAAACCAACCCTGACTTAAGCTTAAGCTTAAGAATATGAGGAGGACACTCAAATGTAGAGCTGAAAGCAGCCAAAGCACAAGGAGCTATTTCTGAATGAAATCACAAAAGTGCCTAATTTACTATTTAAGGATGCAATCTCCAATCGCATCTTATGACCCTTTTATCCTCAACCAAGACATATGAAAGCACATTTCAATATGTGTCCGATTACTTGCAAAACTATGATCTGATTATCGTTTATTATCACAAACAATATGTATGTATGTATTACTGTCAATATCGAAGAAAAAAAAGAAAAGAAAAACATTTAGCTTGAGGTTCAGCAATAGTCTATCCATTTCTGTTTATCAATTGAAGTTAATTTCCAATACATAAGAGAAAGAACAGTAGTAATTAGGTGTAAAAATGTCAGATAACAAAATCAGCTCAAGGTGAATCTTAAGTGTCGTTATTGAATCTGTAGACACTATTTTTACATAGCTCCAATGCCCTGGGTATTACGTGTTACCAAGGAAGCAAGTGACTTGATAAACAGCAAGAGAATAGTCACACTCAGGTTTGTTAACCAACAAACACGAGAGATAGAAAAGTAAGATGCTGTTTTGCCCATACGGTGTTTCGCTAATTTGAAAAAGGAGTGACTCATGGAACATTTGGGAGTTTGCTGTTGAAAGAATGTGATTTAGTTTGGCTGAAGATGTATCAAAACAAGTGATCCAAGAAAAGGCTGCTTAAGTTTAAAGAGGGGGTATTAGACTTCGATGGGGTATTAATTGCTAAAACATAACATCATTTTATTTTGTTAGTTTGAAAATGCTGCATTTGCCAAAAACAATGTATTAAAAAGTTTAATTCAGCTTGCTGTTCTGCGAGGGGAGGGCTGAGCAGGAAGAGGCCATGTGATGGAGCACGGGGAGAGCCGCAAAGAACTTCCTGGTTTATGGGTCTTAGACAAGTGACGTGGTATTGTACATCTAACTGAAAGGAGGGTTCAAATAGTGCCTGTGAGAGACCGCACAATCACTCAAACATGCACATGATTCAGGAAACCACTTCAGTAATGTTTTTGATGAGGAAACAACATTAAAACAGTGTAGAAAGCTTAACATCGTAACCCCTCTTTAAGGTATCAAGGTATCAATAGAAGTACATTAAAACGTGCAAGGTGAAGCCAGGGTCCTGAACAACAAGCATTGTTGAGAGTTGTTGACCCACCTCACAGCGGTAACACTGCACATGGAAGTCCCGGTCCAGAGCCACGATGCGGACCGTCTCCTCCTGCCCAGGAGCAGGCATGATGGGCTCATGGCACACGCAGCAACGGGGGGCAAATTTCCTGTTAAACAACGCACAACAAAGATACTATTAAAACAAATGCTAAATGCTAACAAATGTTAAAGTCCACCAACTACGTTAGCCATATAAAAAGGTCATATTTCATGGAGAATATTTCATAGATGTACAATACACATGGTAATGACATTTGACATCTTTTTCTACAACTACTACAAACTACTACATGATACAGTATCCTGCTGTACTTGAATGGTTTTTATATAGTATAATTGTTGTACAGTGCAAGCCAAGGTAATTCAAAGTGTGTATGACAGGAGTTGACGTTTTTTTTTCTTTTTGGTGGGATAACACTGGTAAATAATGGTAAATATTTATCATAGCTTTACATCACTTAAGACACAGTTTGTCGAAAAAGTTGAGAAAAAAAGCTATGAAAATGCAGGAAGTAGTGTAGAGTTCTAAAACAGAATACCTCTACCTATGTCATCAACACCAAAAATTCCATCCAAAATGCAGGGAAAATTTACACACAAGGAAGGCAATTTTCTGAAGCATTAAACCTTGATTTAACAAAATACAGGCGCTGTCATCTATTTTTATTTGTCAAATAATTATGGAATTACCTCTATGTTATCTGCTACTCATGTCCAACTAGGAAATAAAATTATAAGCTTCATCAAAATGTAAAAACTTGAAAAAACTAGGCAATATTTTTGGCGACATCTTAAATATACTGGTGTAAAATGTAAAATAAGCAGTCATAGGCACTTCAAAATATGTGCAAAGGCCTTCATTTCTGAATGAGTCAACACTGACAGCCTATTATTTATACTATATCAATGACAGAATGAGAAGTATATAGACATTTCAGTCATACAGAAACCACTTGTACCATATTTCATGACAGCTTTGAGAACAAGAATCAGGAAGTGGAAATGCTGCCGTTTTAAACAGAGAGAAAACTGATTTTTGCTCTTAAACTGTTCTTCGACAAAAGGCCTGCTACGCTCCTGAGGTCACACTTGTCACAGGGAATTAAACTACGGATCACCGCAGCTACGACCCAGAGCCAGTGAGCCAGACACTCCACTCTACAGACAGTCTACTCACTTCTGTTCTGGTTAATGAGACAACGGGAAAACAGAGATTGTGTAATGTGACACAATGCCGGGAATTAAGTATGGGTTCACCACAATAGAGCAAAATCGAGCAGTGTGATTTCTTGTGGGTTACCAAGGATGTTATATTTCTGTGTTTTCCAGTCATAGAAGTTGACACGTGGCATAATGACAAGATTCACTCTTTAAACAATTGGTGTTTCCCATAAAACTGCCACTGTAATTTTGAGAAAACATTTTCATAGAGAGATGTTTGGGTCTAGATTTTTTTTCTATTTCTAAGACATTTCTTCATTCGGCATCATTTGTGCTAATTACTGTAACTCCATCTACAACAATTTGGGGCTTTGGGTGGGTTTATAAACATGATAACAATACATTAGTCCTATAGTGCTTTTCCAGAAGCATGCAGGAGCCTAATATGAAATATGTATTCAAAGTTACGTAAAGAACATTTAGTGCATGCTCACTAGAATAGTTTGTACCTAGACCCTCACAGAGGTTTTCAAACTTCAAAATTACACTCAACTGTGGCTTGATGAAATGAATACCATACTATGTTTTTTCCCTAAGTGTTCAAATATCTCATAGAACTGTTCCAAGCCCCTCATTTGAGAAACAATTAACACATGTTTTTGAACAGTGATAGAAAGCCAGAAAGTTGCAGCTTTACACCATATGCACATTTCTTTACTTGGTCAAAAATCATTAACTCACACATTAAGTTGCTTCCACATGTTCTTTTCAACATGAAAATTAGATACAGCTTTGTAAATATTTACTAATATTGATCAGCCTGGGCGTTAACCAGAACAGCTTGCATTCAGTTGTTGGCAACATCTCAATAGTGAAATGTAGCCAAACCAAATGTGATCAAATGTAACACAAATGTGTGTGGATAGAGCCATGTTTTTGAACTTTCGAGATGGGACGAGTTTTGCATGTTTCAGAGGACAGATGAACTGGAGGCTGGTGGTTAGTGGTTATTTCAGCTAGTTTGTACACAGTCGCAGATGCAGCGTCGTCAAACTAAAAGGACACGTTCTGTATGTGGAGGGAGAACAGACCTGAATGGTTGTGAGTAAAACGTGTAGCTCCTGGGTAAATACAAATATTATGGGATAACAGATTATTAGATGTATGTATCAAATTGTTACAAAAAGTATTTTTTAAATATTTTTACAGAATTGTGTCATATCCATTTCACCACTTAACCAGCAGCAGTCCTAACAGAATATTTAAAGCACTATATAACTTTTCTGCTGGGGGTCCAGATCCACCATCTGCTTGTTTCCATGGAAAGATTAGAGCTTTGTCTTGAATGTTCCAGAGTATGGCAATAAATAAATATCTTATCACCTCTCCACAGCCTGTAACTTGGCCTGGTGACATCCCCTGATTGTTTCCATTGAGACACATATGTTGAATGCTATGCTGTGGAACATTCTAGGCAAAGGAATAACATCTCCATGGATACAAGCTGGAGGCGGACCTTCCACCAGAAGTTACATGGTGCACCTTTAACATGAAGTCACAAAATCTTAAGCCCTGTTGTGTTGGGCCAGGCACAATGCATCATTGCCATGCAGATTATTTGCTGAGAGACGACCTCTTATCATCAATATACAAAAAAAAATATATACTTCTTAACCTCTGTTTAAAATACCATGTAACCAACTTAAGAATTCTGACTTCTCCTCCAAACCTATGAGCGTGATATATTCTGAATATAAAAATAAAAAAGTATAGACTGATGAGAGCATGTTACTTGTGGAAGTCTTGGATGCAGTGGATGTGGTTGGAGGCGTCCACAGTGAAGGGCACTCCGTCCAGGCTGCGGTGGCACACCACACAGGTGAAGCAGTGCGGGTGGTAGGCCTTTCCCGTGGCCCGCAGGATCCTCTCCATGATGGGCTTACTGCAGCTGTTACACGTCTCCAGGGTGTTCTGAAACACACACAGAACCAGGATTTAGGAGAGTGGTGTGTTTACTTTCAACAATCAGTCAGAAAATACAGGTTTTAAGCCACACAAAAATCATGAAACATGGAAAAAAAGATCTACCATAATTGGCATAGTAAATTCAACATTTAAAGGCGCAGTATGTAACTTTTTTAGTGGAAGTCTGTTACCTGCCAAAAGTTAGTGCACCTTTAAGTAAAAGAAAAAACAAACAAGCAAAAAGGATTCAATTAAACTCTGAGCATTCAAAAAATAGTGACAACATTTAAATGAATTCTCAGACTGGACCATGATTTTGTGCTTGCTGATTTTTTACAACCGATCTTTATAGTGAGCCCAGATAAGTGAAGAGTTCCAGGAAGTAGCCTCCTCCAGGTGTCTGACTTACACTGTATGTGGACACAGTGTCCTCACATGCTCTGAGCTAAACCTGATTAGCAGTCGGCTCAAACACAAACATCATTTTTCAGCGCTCCCTCTGCAGCCCTGTGCGCACAGAGCAGTAAATATCTCTCTACTTTGTGATGACTACAGGTCTTCTGCAGCCAGCCGCCTGGGCACCACGCCCGCACCAGGCACAAGACTTATCTGAGGCATCTCTCGCTGTAATATCTGCCACCACATGCCATTTGTTATTTCAATATTTCATAAATAACGACCGCCTCTCTAAACAGCAATGCAATTACGGGGGCTGGATATATCATGTGCTGGTGATGGATGTTTGGCCTGATGTATTTCCTGGATCTCCCTGTACTCTGCATGTGTTTCTGCAAGCAGCGGTCTCCAGCAGTGGAAATAAGATGAATTAGTCACATTTTGTCCACAAAGTACTAAAATCCAAAACATGCACAAGAGCCACGTCTACTGTAGGAAATTGGAATTTGTAAGAAAATGTGTTTATTTTTGGGTATTATTTAATTATGATCAATTTAATATAAATGATTGTTACTGCAGACATCCAGAATGATGGGACAAATCACTGCATCACTGTATATTACTGACAACAATCTTCCAAGTCCTTAATTAACCTTGTTTCAGTCATCGTCTAAAAATGTTGAGTTTAGATGTGACATATTTTGACGCGTAAACACTGGGCTATTTGTGGACTTTCGGCCTGTTGTATTTCCTGGATCTCTGTGCCCCTTAGGTGACTATGTGTTTTATGTAAGTGTGCAGTGGGCCGGACTAATTCCTGCACGCTCCAACTGCCTCGATGGCTGCAGTGTGAGTGAGCGGCCTCTGTTTCCAAACATGAGCAGAGTGTGGAGTAACAGAGCTGCGTCAGCCGCTCCTGGGCGACTGTGACCAAGAACCCGAGCTCTTCAGGGGGTGTGTGTGACTGTGACCCAGGACCAGGGCTCTTCAGGGGTGTGTGTGCGACTGTGACCCAGGACCAGGGCTCTTCAGGGGTGTGTGTGTGACTGTGACCCAGGACCAGGGCTCTTCAGGGGTGTGTGTGTGACTGTGACCCAGGACCAGGGCTCTTCAGGGGTGTGTGTGTGACTGTGACCCAGGACCAGGGCTCTTCAGGGGTGTGTGTGCAACTGTGACCCAGGACGTGAGCTCTTCAGGGGGGTGTGTGCGACTGTGACACAGGACCAGGGCTCAAAGAGGTGGTGTGTGTGACTGGAGACTGAGGTGGACGTATATGGACAGCCTCACACTGTAGGGTGTTGGTAATTAAATTATTTATTATAAGTACCACTAACTGCACTCATTTTTATTTATAGGAATAATTAAAGGTTCTCTATCTCAAATTATAGCTACAGCATTTACACTAGATTAAGCTCTCATAGATTCTCATTAAATATTGGCACACAACAAGAGGTTTGGTTTGAGTTGATAACGAGACCAGATGTGGGCTCTGTAGTACTGTGTGGTTGACTGAATTGTAATTGAATCACGATCCAGTCATTGACAGATCACAATGATCAGCTTGGGCTTTTTAATTGCAATGGTCTATGAACCTATCCTGGGGTAGTAAAAGCATTTGGTTTGGAGAAGCGATCTGAAGAATAAATAGGATTTTATTTAGTAATTTTTGTTAAATTAATTAAAAAAACAAAATAGTGTGATGCCCAGACTCCATGTAAAAAAACACTGGAAATGAAATATGTTGAGCTATGTTGAACTATATATGTGTGTGTGTGTGCATATTATATATATATACACACACACACACACACACACACACATATATACATATGTACATACATATGTACATGATGTTACATAATGTATTACGTAGGTCATATCACCAGCATGCACTAATAAAGCATCATTGTGCAAACTGGAACAGACTGCATTTTATAATAGCAAAACAACACAAAATAACCTCCAATCATTCTGCTTACGTAGCTGTAGGCATTTCCATGGAGACTCTCGCAGCTAAATAAATGAACTATTTTTGTAGCCAATTAACAACGATGCATAAGGCTCTTTTTGCAGACTTTTTGACATTGGGTGCATTGCATTCATGACCAACAGTGACGTAACCGCAGCGGTCAAGTGTCAGTAGAGGGTAACAGGGCCAGAGCAGTGACCCAGCAGAGGCACTGGTCTAAAAAGAAGCTCTTTTCTTCAAAGCACTCCTGGAGAGGCAGTATTTAATGAAAAGCAATGTCGACAAGCTGAGCGCGTGCTTGTATTTCCCCCTGCGCCTTCAAGACGGTAATAGAAATAAGCAGTAATCCCAGGGCAACGTTTGTGTGTAAACAATGTCCATACTACGACGGTGCTAGAAGAGGAAAAGGGTTTTAATGAGCGGGCTGCACTGGGCCTGAGAGCCGCTGCCTCACACGCACTTACACATACAAGCTAATACAGAGCGGGGCAGTTCATTTAGAAACACACAGAGAGAGAGAGTGAGAAGAGGAACACAGAGAGGGGAGGAGGAGAGGGAGAGATAAAATACAGAGAAAGAGAGGAAAGTGAGAGGGGGAGAGGGGCAGAAGGAGGAAGAAAGAGGAAGGGAAAGGGAAGAGACGATAAAATACAGAGAGGGATATGACAGGGCGAGAGACAAGGAGAGAGAGAGAATAAAAAGAAGAGGGGGTAAAGAGACATGAGATAGATACAGGATAGAGGAACGAAAGAGAGTACATGGGGAAAGGAAGATGTTAGACCAACAGAAAAGAGAAAGATGGAAGAGAGAACAAGAGTGACAGAGTGAGGACAGGGTACGAGAGAGAGAGAGAGTGAAAAAGAGTGGGACACAGTGACAGAGCGGGTCAGCGAGAGAGAGAGAGAGAAGCCAGAGCATCCTAAAGTCTTACTCATAGTGTACATATACCTCTTACGTCTCCTCCTCTGTCCTTGGGAATACCTTACTCTTGTTTAGTGCATTTTTATTCCTTGGCCTGGTCTTGGACATGGCATCCCACTTTGTTTGTTCAGTGAGGAAAAAAAGTAATTACAACACAGGTTCAAGGCATACTTAGACTTTTTATCTGAGCTGAATTACTATTAAATCATTGAGTTATATAGTTTGATAGGGGTGAGTCATGCTTTATCATTAGAATAATGTATAATGTATTTTACACTGGTCTAGGTTTTAACACTAAAAATATAGTGCTGATCTTGAAGAAGCATACAGAAAGCATAGACCTCTGACAAGGCATCCTATCTTGCAATGGAAAAAAATATGTGTCCAGCTGTACCATAGATTAAAACTCAAATGTCTAAGTGGGGAATCAACTGAGCTTTGTATTTTGTAAAGAATCGACAATAATTATTTATTCTTCTATAATTTTTGCAGTGAAACTATGCATTTGCAAAACTCTTTTCTTCCTCTTCCTCATGTTTGTATGACCTCGATTCATTCAGTGTGCACCAAATCACTCCCATTATGACCGCTTCCATTTGGTTTTAGGTAACACTTAGCATTTATTAGCTCACTTACACTGGGGCGCTCTCATCTCTCCTCTCCACACACACATTTTGACAGATTTTGGCACACTCCAGCGGACAGGGTTGCCACTAGAGGGCTCTGTTCCTCTGTACTGGTCTGCGATACCGCTTTTCTGACTAAATGTGGTGTAGTCAAGCATATGTATTCTTCCTCTGCCCCCTCCCTCATACATTTCTCTAAGTGTTTGCCCAGAAGGCTAAACAAATGTCTAGGCAGATGAGGTAAAAGGGAATTTAGGTCAGACTGAACTGCGGGTGAGAGACAGTCTTCAAGTCAATTGTGGTTCAATTTTACTCGTAACAACTCATTTCTGGGTAATAACTTGAGATGGACCCTGGTCTTAAAGCTTGTGCCAGTGGCCTACAGCATATGTGGAGCTTGAGTAGTTTAATTCAGAGCAAGTTTAAATTCTGTTTTAACAATGTTTGGTTAGTTTCAATCAATTCCAAATGCATCAAGTGCTTAAAGGCCCCATATTTCGCTATTTTCTGATCTATGTTGTTTCCTCATCAAAAACATACCTGGAGTTGTGTTTTGTTTCATTCACGCATGTTTAACACAGAAACCCTGCATATTTAGGCTGAGTTCTTCTGTCAAACGAGAAACACTTCACACTTTCACCATGTGAGGTCATGTGGTTATACAATACTTGTGTTTTTATACTCTATACCTTCAC
This sequence comes from Periophthalmodon schlosseri, assembly GCA_000787095.1. NCBI lineage: Eukaryota > Metazoa > Chordata > Actinopteri > Gobiiformes > Gobiidae > Periophthalmodon > Periophthalmodon schlosseri. Next base: position 820 of record JACM01027432.1, on the reverse strand, counting down.
GAGAATCATTTTGATGATTTCAGCCCTGGAATTGCCCATCTCTACTGAGTTAAAGGTAAAAAGTAGCTGTTACCTTGAAAACTACCATTACATGACATCACAAGTGAAACGGAGCATTTTGAGTTTTGGAGATGTAGACAGACTAATAAAGAAGAGTTACTCAAACATGTGAATGAAACAAAACACAATTTCGGGTATGTTATTGAGGAGTTAATAGAGTTACAACGTGGCTTAAAACTCACAAGAATCCATTTTGTGTAATATAGGACCTGTTTTAGGAAGAGCTGTGTCCCAGTTTAAACCTGCAAATTACAAACTTGAATATAGACATTGTTAGCCTGGTTTGGTCCAGTTCTACCCTTGTTTAATCTGTGTTTAATTTGTGTTTACTTCTTGATTTGTACCTTTGAAGATCAAGTTTTCAAGGTGGTTGTTGGCGTAAAAGTTTGAGAATGACTGCTGTGAGATGGTCTATATATTGTATGACTGTGTGTGGGACTGAGAAGAGAGTAAACAAAGCCTATAACAGTGGATTATGTGTTCTATGTGCAGCTTTGAACATGAGACATAAACACACATGGAAGAAGCCACTTCACTCCTGTAGTCCATGTATGGGGCTGAACTCAAGGGGAAGTAGGAAAATCTGTACTCGAATAAAACACTAAAATACAGGATTTCTATTTTTGACAGTTGCAATTTAAGGGAATTTAAAATTATTTTCCTATGGAACTGTAGAAAGACATTATTCTAGGGTAAAATCTGCACATTGTACCCGCTGAACATGACATAAACTAAAAACAGTGGGGCAAAAAAGTATTTA
>KN472200.1:0-11342 GCA_000787095.1 Periophthalmodon schlosseri | reverse complement strand
CAGCAATGGACTCCCAACAAATGAAATGAGACAATAGCTACACTACAAGTTGTGTTAAACTTGGCAGCTCAAAATATAAATGCTTTAAATTGCCATTCAAACTGTTTTGTTTATTTTGTATTTTAAAGGTGCACTACGTAAACTTTTCTAGTGGGAGGGAGGTCCGCCACCTGTTTGTCTCCATGGAGATGTCATTGCTTAGCCTGGAAATAAGCACATGTATCTCCAAGACAAGCAAGTGATGCCACTGCACCAAGTTACAGGTCATATCTGTGGAGAGGGAACCTGCGTCTGCCACCTGCTTGTCTCAGTGGAGATGTTATTGATTTGCCTGGAATGTTTCATAGTAAGGCATTAAACATATCTATCTTGCTAGTGGTGTGTGTTACTAAAAAATACATTGAAAAAACACGCATTCTAACTGTGAGTGGGGTCACATCTCCACAGAGCTGACCTGTAACTAGTGGCATCAACTTGTGTCCATGAGATAATGCCATACTGTGGAAAATTCCAGGCAAAGCAATAACTTTTCCAGGGAGAAAAGTAGGGGGTGGACCCTTAAATCAGCTTAACCCTGGAGAACCCACGGGGTCAAATTTGGCCGCAGTTAATTGCTGCTGCCCAAAATAAAAAAAATAAAAAAAATAAAAGTCAAATTTAACTTTAAAAGCCCAGAGTGCCACTTCTGGCCCCTGCATAGAGACACCTAGTGGATGAATATTGAACTAAAATGAGCCAGAGTGGTAGTGATTTTCGCCTTGTGTTCTTGTTTCCACTTGTTTGTACATTTGAAATTCAGTTCTAACATGCAACAAATAAATGTCTCATTGTATCTGTGTGGTGAGTGAACTTATAGCAGTAATTTAATGCATTGTTCATAATTTTCCAAAAAGAAAAAGGGTTCCTGGGTTCTCCAGGGTTAAGTTTATAATTTTTAACCCCCATATCCTTACCACTCGAGCAATTCTATAAATAGTTTAACAACTGCTATTTTAAACATGAGTATTATTGTGAGTCAAAGTGATGGTGAGTAATTTAATGCGTGCACGTTTATACAATCTAAACAGAAGGGGTTTATCTACTACGCAGTGACGTCAAAAAGATGTTTCATTCATTAAACTGGACTCTTACAAACTATTTTCCCAGACGAGGCTCTATTGCTCAACTGGGAATATGTTGAGCAGCGCCATTATTCAATTTCATTTTGGGCCAGTTGGCTCCAACTCTAAATTATGCAAACTGTCTGAACATTTGTGGAAGGTCAAGTCTTACACAAGAGACAAAGGATGAAAAAAAACGTTCCACCACAATGCTATGAAAACTCTTTTAATGAGTATTTTAAAGCTTATGTACAATGTGTAATGTCTTCTAACATTATATTGCCATTCTTGAGACTTACAGTAATTCAGATTGTGGCTCTTGTCTTGAATGGTGCAGTGACTTTGAACAACTGTATCGCTGCATCAATCTAAAGACTACCCCCATACTTACATAGACCCACACAAGGCTGGTTTCACAAAGATGGTTTCTAGATTATAACAAAATCTGATATCCAAACCGTGCATTTTAAAAATATGTATCTTTGATTTAATGAAGAAAATAATAAAAACACAAAATACTTAAAATAAGAACTGCTTCCCCTTCAAAAACACATTACAATACAGCAACATTGCAGTCAAAAAGTCTACCCCCAAATAAAGGACTGTCAGCCCTTTAATCATTGTACTAATTAAATGTGCATTTAACAGTTAGTTAAAGGTACAGTATGTAACTTTCTGGAGGTGGTACGTCACCTGCATGATTCCATGGAAATAGAAAGTTAAAACCATACTTCGGAACATTCTCCGTGAAGATAGACATGGAAGATAGACAAAGGGGGCCCTTCTCCAGGCAAAATAAGAGTCAGGTTTGTGGAGATGGCAGCCCACGCACTGTTTTTCAGTGCAATAAACACAACCAAAGTGAAAAAACATGCATATTTTGGCTAAAAAGTTACATACTATGGCTTTAATGTGTTCAATTATCAGTCATTGTTTTAATACCATAATGTTCAGATTGTATGACCCCCCTATTGCCAACTATAACTATCAGTAAACTGCATTTTTTACATTTTGTGAAATCAAATGCACTCTCATATGACATGAGGTTATGTTGAGGTTGTGTTGGGTCAGTCATTTTATCATTTTAGATTTTTTTGTGACTTCCAGGAACTTTATCAGCCACGGCAACCACAACAGCCAAAACCATGTGTGAAACCAGCCTTGGCAGCGTTTTATCAGACAGTGGATAACACTCACATTCTAATGGGCTATAGTAGACAATCTGACGGTCGTATTGATACTTTGCAGTGACATCACATTTGGGGGCGACTGCATGTATGTCTATGGAAGAATGTTCTGCAGTTACCATGGTGACACAATGAATACATTAGCAAACACAGCCTGATAAGTTTTTACATAGTCTGAAAACAAAATGGATTTAAAGAACACATTTTCAGGAGCCTGTGATCAAAATGAGTGCCCATGGTCCTGTTGAGGTGTTTTTTTAGGTGATTTTCAACAAGTGACTAACTGAAGAACTGTTGGCTAATGCTCGCTTCTGAGTGAGGGACTTGTTTAACAGTACAAATCAGCTCACCTGTTGTAGTTCCAACTAAGTCAGTTCTTTATGGACAGATTGTGTTAAAAAAAAAGCTCAGATTAAAGTCTAACTTGAGTAACAGAGCTTCAGACAGAGCAGTGCCTCCAGTTAGCTTCACCCCCCCTCCCACAAAGAATGTTGTTGACATCAGCTGAAAGGTATCAATAGTCTTTGGTATATCTCAAAGCCCTTACAGTCATCCTCTCCATAGTTATAACTGCAGTCACTCAACATCATTCTCCTCCTCATCCTCCAAAGATGGTAGCTCCTTTTCGGGCAGCAAACCATAACTGTTGAGAAAAGCTTCCACATCAGTAGCAAAAAACTCCTGGTTTAGGTGCTGCGTACAGGCCAGAAAATTCCCGATGAGTTCTCCGGCTTTGTAAACAAGCAGAGTGGGCAGAACCTCATCGGAAAAACGCTCAGATGCCCCGGAGGATACAGCGTTGATCCGGCAGAACTTGACTGTGGGGTATTCTGTGGCCAGGCAGTCCAGGCAGTGGTTGAGGTCCTCACAGCTTTTGAGGCCCAGCTTGTATATGTGGACCACGACCAGGGTGCTGTGGTGCTCCTTCTCTATGACCTCGAGGAAGGCGTCTCCGTTCTCCAGCTCATGCACGCCCGCAAACCGCGGTCCGATACTCAGCTTCTCGTGCATCTCTTGCATACAGCGCTTCCGGTACTTCTTCAGACAGCCCTCGTCCTCCTCCTTCAGCATCTCATACTCCTGAACACTCATCTGGAGGAAACAGGAGGGGTTACTACAGGGTTTCAGATGATATTACTACATTCTATAGGCCAGTACAGATATATTGCTTTAGCAGTTCTTGAGGTAAAAATGTCCGCTGCGTGCACTCTGCATCTAATTATGAAGCATTTTATTAGGAAGAATCAGCTGTCATCTATATTGTGCTTATGAACCTTTAAAACATGAAAAAAACATGAAAAACAGCTTTTCACAACTTTTGTCGTCACAGTAATGCTAACAACAAGTAGCATGCTAATGTGCACTTCCTGATTCTTTCTAATAAAACGCTTCATAATTAGATGCAGTCACTGTTTGTGTTGTTATACACAAAGATCTGTCCTAAAACAACATTCATATTTGTTTTCCAATGTCTCTTGAGTTATTTCAAGAATGTTTCAAATGAATGAAATGTTGAGTTCATTCAGGGTTATGCATTAATGTAAGGCCTTTTAGCCCCAGACCTAACATGACTGAGTGAACAATGAGGCCTTTATAGCTCTTATGAACACATGCTAAACAAATAAGCGCTGTTTGTCCTGTACATTTGGAGCTGTTGACAGGCCCACGATAACACTGCATAAAGCCAAAAATTATACATAGTTATTAAAGCAACTTAAGGACCTGGTCAACTCAGGACACGTAACAACAGGGTTTAGTATGATAAAGGCTAATACATGAATAACAGAGACTGCAGTTGGAAAGCTCTATGCAACAGCTAACACAGCACAAGAATAATCAGTTAAAGTATTCAGAAAAATATTTGCTTTACTTAAACATTAACCCTCGCCATTCTGAATGCTTTCAACTTTGTTCCTTCTATGTAACAAATTGACGTTCTAATATTTAACAATATTTCAGTTTAGTTTTTGCCCCCAAGAGCAGAATTACATCTTGGTGGGTAATTTATCTGGTGAAAGACCTGCCACCTGCTTGTCTCCATAGAGATGTTATTGCTTTGCCTGGAATGTTCCACATTATGGCATTAAAGATGTCTGTAATCCATATTTTCAAACAAACAACTTGAAAAACATGCATTTTTTACTATGAGTTGGCTTGCCTTTCCACAGATCTGACCTGTAACCTTGGCTGGCAGCACTACCACCTTGTATCCATGAAGCTAGAATATATACTGTGGAACATTCCAGGTAAAGCATCAACTGAATAGAAATAGCAATTTGAATGGACGCGATTAGTAAATTGCAAAGGCTGCAATTTATGAAGTGCCATAATTTCTTCACTAACAAACAAAATGTCCTGTCTTATTCTGCATAAAAACTGTTAACCCTGTAGTTTATATCTGCACAGACATGTTCTGAAATGTGGTTCTTGTCTTAGTTTGTCAGTTCATATTTCAGGCTTTTTGCCAGTTCTAAAATGTGAATTTTAAACCCTATTATTAAAACATAAATGGCAAATCTAATCATAATTGTAATTGCCAGTTCTAAAATGTGAACTTTAAACCCTATTATTAAAACATAAATGGAAAATCTAATCATAATCGTAACGATATCGTATGATCCTGGTTTGATCCTGATTACATCCTTTTTTCTACTTGGTCTGGTTGCTTTCTAGTCCAGGTTTGGTCCCAGTTTTGCTGTACTTGTATGAATGGAGCCTTTATTATGTGGTAGAGAGCTGTACCTTTCTGTTCTGCTCTGCGATGTTGTCCCCGTCTTTGGGCCTGCCGGGGGAGGACATCTGTCTGAGCAGCTCCCTCTTGGCCGGGGGAAGACTCTCCTTGTCCATGCTCTCCAGCTTAAACCTCCGCCAGTCATTGATCACACCCTTTGGCCCTGCGCAAAACCAGCACATCCACTTTAATACCAGTTTACAGGACGAATAAACGGAGCGTTTGGTATTAGTCATAATTAATAAGTCAGTCACTTATTTTCTTTTAGTCAGACAACTTTATAACTAACTTCATAACTTTTTAAACTATCATAACCGAAGACATGATGAATGTTACTCAAGTGGTATTAATTACGTTAAAGACTTCTATGAATTCATGTTGCTTCACCTGTTTGGGTTGCAGTTTCATCAAGGTCCAGGAGTCGGTCAGACATTTTTGCTGATGGTATTGTTACCTGCACACACCAAAAATACAATCATTAAAGATGCAGAATGTAACATTTCTGTCGCAGGATCCACACCTGCTTCTCTCCATGGAGATGTTATTGTTTCCTAGAATATTCCGCAGTAACACATTAAATGTATCTTGCATTCTTTCTGAATAAAGGTTCTTTTTAACAGACCAGTGTATCTTCGTAAAGTATTGAAGAAGTGCATTGTATTCTCATACCTGTTTCAGATGCTTTCTGCATCCTTCTTCAGAAGGGTCACATGATGTTACAGTGGCGTATCTTGCCAGCTGATTTACACAGACTTTAGCGACATTTTCCTACCTGCATTGGTAGGGGAATATCCCATGTGTGTAACTTTGTAACACAAACGTTGGATTAAGAAGACCATTGAGATCCGGAAACAAGCCCACAGCACAGTAAACAGGGACGAGGGGCCTATCAACTTTCAAGGACCTGGGATGCTGTCCTGGAGAAGTCGGACTGAAAATGGCTCCAAAATCTGTGTAAATCAGCTGGGAAGACACGTCACTATAACATCATGTGACCTTCCTGAATGAGGATGCAGAAAGCATCCGAGACATGTCAAGGTATGTGTAAACAACACACTGGTCTGTTAAAAACAACCTTTATTTGGAAATAATATTGGAAACCCAAAATGAACCTCCTCGAAGTATCTTGCATTTATTTCATTGCAAAACATGCATTCTTACTGTGAGCTGGATTGCCTCTCTACAGATCTGACCAGTAACTTGGAGTGGTGGGTTCAATGGTTTCAAGTAATGACATCTCCATGGAGACAAGTATGTGGTGGGCCTTCCACCATAAAAGCTACATAGTGCACCTTTAAATGACTTATAATTCTTTAACATCATAAGTTTATTATAGTGGGACAGTAGAAGAGAGGAACAGGAAATATACAAGGCAAAAGAATAATATGCATCAGATCATATACTTGATTTTTGCTGCACACTGCCCCATTTAACCCCATTTCAAAGAATTAAATGAAGGCACAGTAAGTGTCTATGTGTCTATGAATAAGTACAAAGAGTCTGAGAATAATTATAACTTGTGCATGCATTTGTGAGACTGTTTCAATTAAAGTAATGCTGTCTAAGAGGATTATGTGCAGCAACTGATCAAGCTGTGCATTTAGCTTTGTTTTAACCAACACAAGATGACCAGTAATAAATGAACATTTACATTTTTACAATATAATATAATGCAAGTCAACTCTATAGTATGCAAAGTAATTAGAACTGCCGGGTTTCAGATGACGTCACAACATTCTATAGGCCAATTAATTTAATTTAATACAGATGAGGGGCAGCTAAAATGAATATTGTTAAAATGCTGATTCTAGTAAGTAATAGAAATGATCCAGCTCCGTATTTGTGAATTTACCTTTTGGATATTTCATGTCAAAGTACAATGCTATTAATTGGATAACACTGTAGTATTTTGACATCATCACATTCTAAATAAAGGTAAGTAAATACATTTTCAAAGTTCTTCTCACTGCCTTCAACTAATACATCCACAGTCACATTCAAATCAATTTAACCTTTGACCTCTGGCTGTCTATCCTATTAATGGTCCTGAATGATTGGCTCGGTCGGTGCCAAATAAGGAGTTGGATGATGTCAACAATGGAAGCGTGACGTGTGCAGAGCTGATATCTCATTGGATTAAATGTCCGATCCTTAAGAGTTTCAATTAGCGCAGTTCTTTTCCTGCTCTCCGCATCCACCTCCTGACCCCTAGATCCACACGCCCAGGTTTCTGCTGATTAGCCCTAGCGTGACCAAAAGAAGCCACTCACAATTGGATCTTGTCTTGCTATGGTAACAAATGTATTTACTGAGTCTATAGTTTAGCTCAAGTTTATGATTTAAAGCTACTGTACCCGATTTTTTCTGATGTATTTGAGCAAAGTACAGATATATTGTTTAAGCAGCTCTTGGGGTCAAAATGAGTTTGCTGCGTGCTGTCTGTATATAATTAGAAAGCATTTTATTGTCTGATGATCAGGAAGTGCGTGTTAGCATTACTGTGGCAGCAATACTCCTCTCTGGTCTCTGAGAATTATGAAAAGTGCTTATAAACTTATCACTGTGAATAATTAGGATGCTCTGAACTGACTTTGGACCACTGCAATCTAAAATGAGCTAGTTCTGTTTGATGTTTTTTTAAGACAGTGAAAATCACTTAAAGCACCTTTAAACTGAATGATTCTGTTGTTGTGGAGTTTTTTGTTGCTAGACTGTCCATTGTCCATTGTTATTATTATAAAATTTAACATTTCAATACTAAGGAAAAAGCTTGATTCTTGATAATGATTTCAGTACTTCTACAATAATAACAAAAAGACTCATTACAACACAGAATGTCATTTTTCGTATAAAATAATAGTATTGTTCTATATTATCATGTGTCTATGTACAAGTTCTGCCTACAAGAAATGAAATGTCAATGTTCCACACTTAAACGCATTGCACAGAAGATTACATTTGGTGCATTGAATAAACAAAACTATCATTGTAAATCAATTCCATACTTGTGGCAGTCCATTAGTTACAGACCCATGACTAAGTTCACAATCAGCACGTTGTTCCAGCAGGCTTCTACTGCATTTACTAGATACATTTAGTAGTTAGTTAAATCTTGAATCTTGAAAATCATGCCTTGTTCAGTAATTTGTTAAAATTAACTACCAATTTTGTGCAAGTAAAAATGAAAATTGCCATAAGATGATGGACGTCCTACAACTGAAATCACAGCCAAACTGACAGACAGTCATTAAAGGGGCACTAAAAATTTACCGTTTTCATTAAAAACTATATATTACTGTATTCTACCCAAGGTAATGGCCCTAAAGTCTGAGCAGGACTCACAAGTTTGAATCTAGGGAATAGTACGATATGTATTGTCTTGGAGCACATGTGTTTGGCCTTTGCCTCATGACAGAGGAAACAGTCTAGTTTGGCCTAGTCTTTTGATTATGCTGCACATGGATTTTCCCAGGATTCATCTTGGTATTTGTGGAGAAAAGGGAGGAATTGAAGATCTCTCAACCATCAAATATGGCTCTGACTTTGTCTCTCAATATCAAAAAGGTAAGTCAAAAGGATACTCGTTTTTGTAAATATTGACTTTGAGCCATTTGAAAGTGGAACAGTACATTGTATGTGATGAGAACTGAGAATGAGAGTTCACATACTAGGATTAAACTGACAGTCTAACATGAGTCTGTGTATTTTAGCGTATGTTCAGATATTTACAATGTTTCTGCAATCAAAGAGTTTAATTGTGGTGATATTTAATGCATGATTGGTGCACAGATTTTATAAAAGTGTTTCTAAGCTACTGTGTATGAAGGAGTTTTATTTGAAAAGCATAATAGCATTTAACAGATAGAAGCAGTAAATTCACAACAGTAGTGAATTGTAAAAATGGAAATGGTAACAGTAAGGCACAGTACTGCTGTATACGGTCAGAAGCAGTTCTTGTAGTTGTTTCATCCACTGTAAACTTATCATAAATATATGGCTTTGTACAGGCACATTTTGCTGCCTGCTCTTTCCCATATATAAATGCACATTTTTCTTACAGTGTGCACTATGAAACTTTTCTTGTTTCCTTGGAAATGATATTGCTTTGCCTGGATTGTTCCACACTATGGCATTAAACCTATTTAACCCAGTGGAGCCAAGCAGGTAATGCCACCAGGCCGAGTTACAGGTTTGATCTATGGAGAGGCAACGCTGCTCACAGTTTCCAATGTATTTCGTAGCATTAAAACTCAAATGCAAATAGGCTAATGTTTGTATTGTGGAACGTTCCAAGACAAGTGATAACATCTCCATGGAAACAATAAGAAAAGTTACATAATGCACCTTTAAAGTCATTAATTGCGTAGCATAAACAACGCCAATCTATAAACTTCAAAGCAACAGCCAAAAATACAGAAATCCTGAATTGAATTGTCCTTACCCTTATGTCAGAGCACCAGTTGCAGTTTGGCGTTCCCTTCTCAGCTGTCTGGCCCCTGACTTGTGCTTGTCATGCGTATGCTCTGTCCAACCAATCAGCTTGTTCTCACCAAGCTTTCAAAAAAGACCTATAGACCAACAGAAATAGAACCCAGAGCGTAAGAGGATTTGGGAATTAGCGGGCACTGCTCTTGATATAGTTCCAACAATGTGGAAGCCTGTGCTGACGAAATTCAAAACCTGGAAACTGTACTTGTAATTCGATCTCAGTCAGTTAGACAATAGGAGTCTATTGTTACGTAAAGGGTTAAATCACTGTAGTAGCACTGGATAAATTGGTCTTTTCTGCGCTAACACATGACAGAAATCGCTAGCAACAACTTTAGCTTAAGGCTAGCAAAGTGAACCATCACAAGGTTTCACATTATTCCGAGCACAAACATCCATCTGTGTTTGTAGATAGCAGTTGAAATTATGACTTGTTCAGCGCACGAAGTAGGCTACTTTTAATGATCCAAAAACAACGCTTTTCATGTTCTTTTGATTCCTTAGATAGATTTATTTCAAAGAAAGATAGACGATAAGCTGAATGGAGAAATAAAAGGAACAATTGTGGGAAAGTCCAAATGTTGCTTTTTAAAAACTTGGCACCAGAGGTTCGAATTTTATTAGAGATTATTTGATTATTGGCTTGAAGGCATAATTACCATCAGCAGTTTTGTTTATGTTTAGTTTTATTAGATGTAACCATTTTCACAAACATACCCTCTTACATGTCAGTTGTGGTGGGTGCACAGCTAGTTCTGTAAAAGCAGCGTTTTTATTTCAGTATTGACCTTATTCAGCCTCACCCACTTTTGCCTTTAAATGTTACTAAACCACACTTTCGGGAATCCCATTCATTTCAGTATGATATAAAGTAGGTTGATTTGTGTAAACTGTTCTATGTCCACGTGCACCGTTTCTCTGGGAGGCTTTAAAACGGCTTTGTAGTCCCTATAGAACTTATTTCCTGTCAAGATCAGCAGCCCCACGCAAAATAACACAACCCCAATGACGATGGCGGCGCCTACGGCGACATCCTGAATAAGGTGAATATTTTATAGATTGTTTTGCCATTATTTAGGCCACACACCGTGACTTGCTGTTGTTTGCCAAAAAGCAAATTCACCATGTGTCAGGAAGTGCCGCTGACGAGGCATTAGCCCAGTTGGCAACATCATCAGTGTATCCCTACAGTTCTATTTAAGATTAGCGATTTAAAACACCCAACAATGACTACTTAACGGCTAAATTAGAATATTATATAGGCTCGTAAGGACAAAACCTTGCACCGTAAAGCATCATCAAGACCTAACAGACTTTCAAACCATCTTCATGTTCATACCTCCACCAAGGCATTGTACATTTAGGCCTTAGTTATAAATCCCATTGCGACTTTTACAGCAACGCCTCGGTGGGGGTCTTTGCTTTTATTTTTCTTCTTTTAACAAATCACTCTGGTATTTTGCAAATCTTCTTCATAAGCGGTGGTGGAAGAGGTACTCAATTTTGTTACTTAAGTAAAAGTACAGATACAAAAAGTTACTCAAATAAAATTTAAAGTACCACAGGAAAAAATCTACTTACCGTATTTTCCGGACTACAAGTTGCACTTTTTTTCATAGTTTTTAGAACTGGTTTAGTCCTGGTTTAGACCTGGTTTAGTTCTACTCTATGCGATTTATATGTGAAATATATGTTTTTTTTCTTCATTATTATGCATTTTTTGGCTGGTGCGACTTATACTCCAGTGTGACTGATACTCCGGAAAATACGGTAAGTAAAAATATTAAAGTACCTGTTTATAAAAATCTATGTGAAATACCTTTACTTTTTACTCTA
>JACM01057573.1:0-20025 GCA_000787095.1 Periophthalmodon schlosseri | reverse complement strand
GATAATCATGACACCAGATTTCAGTATTGCCCCATGCCTAGTGACGTCACAACGTTCTAGATTTAAAAGTTTAAAATTGAGCTGGAAGCTAAGAATTCTGTTGTAGAATTTGTTGTTGTTTTGACCTGTTTTATGGTGAATATCTTTGTAATTGCTGTGCCTATCCACTTGAAGCAAAAATGGTCACAAATTCTTCACAAAGGCTTCCCTTCAATTAAACTAAAATTGAATATTTTATTTTTCGTGCATATAAAAATGGTGGCATTGAGTAACAAATTCATGATTGCCATGTTGCCAGTTGAAAGAATTTAAAGCCAGTCGTTATCAATATGACTAATTTGTGGACACTGTTTTAAACAAATAATGGTGAGATTTAAACATGTGGGGATGATCTATTTTCTATTTCTTTCAAAAAATTTGCATCTCCCATAGATTTATATAGATGCCCTGCATCTGAAATTATAACGTCAAATCCTAGAATATTTTGAACACAACCAAAATTTAAAATTGGCTTAAAATATGAGCTGGATGAAAGCATAAACAACATTTCTAACATATTAAAGTAAAAATTTCAGGAATGTTGAATATGTGTGTTGAATTGACGTTCTTGGGTTGAGTAGGTTATAGCTGTACTGTTTTACTTTCCATGAAATATTTTACCTTAAGGGCAAATTCCCAAACATTTCATAATGTTTTTTTTCCAAAAAATACTTATCCATCTTTAGACACTAGAAAACAGTTATTACAAAGCTACCTTTTTCTGAAACTTGTTTTTATTATTATGACCATGAAAATCAATAAGTTAAAATTACATAACAAAAACAAAAATAAAAAACTGACACTGCACACAAAATATGCAGTCTACCTTAAAGAGATATTTTTAAGTACAATTCTTTAGTTCATATTTTAATAATGTTGAGCATGCTGTAATTAATCGTATGTTGAGATAGAAGAGTAGACTGCCTTGTGACTCCTAATATGTTGAAGTAAGTCTCAACAAATAATAGCAATAATTTGTGGGCCAAAGACAATCTATAATTTAAATCAGGTTCACAGACATTTTCTTATAAAATTAACAACTGTTTTTATTTCTTGAAGTCTGGTTTTGCTTAAAGTTCCTATATTATGCAAACTTGACTCTTGTGAGCTTTAAACCATGTTAGAATGTTGTTACCTTCTCAAAAACATACATGGAGTTGTGTTTTGTTTCATTCACACATTTTGAGTAACAAACATACATGGAGTTGTGTTTTGTTTCATTCACACATGTTTGAGTAACCCTTTGTTATTAATCTGTCTACATCTTCAAAGCTCAAAATACTCTGCTCCACCTTGTGATGTAATAAAGCTGTAGTTTTCAAGTTGACTGCTACATTTTACCTTTTTGTTTAGTAGAGATTGGAAATTCCAGGACTGAAATTATCCAAGTGATTCTAGTGAAGGTGTATGGAGTTTAAACACACAGTGAAGCACTTCCTGTATTACCACATGACATCACAAAGATTTTTCTATTTGAGAGAACTAAATTTGCAGGGTTTGTGTGTTAAACATGTGTGAATGAAACAAAACACAACTCCATGTATGTATATGATGAGGAAAACTCATTATAACATAGATCAGAAAATAGCATAATATGGGCCCTTTAAGTTGCTTTTTTTCTGGGTTGGTGTGAGCTGGAGCCGTAAACAGTCCCAGGATTAGGTGATCATGTGGAAACAAAGCAGGCACATAGTACAGTCGCTCGCACTCACATTCCTCAAAGTGCATTTCTTTTGTTCAGCTGCTATTGGTTTGCCTCAAGTTACATTCGTCCTCCAAGTACTATGAATTGTAATTACACAGTTACGACTTTTTGTGCACAATACTTAGGTTTTACTCGTACTTGATAAATATTATTTCACAGTGTTGATACACACTTAATTCAGTAAATCCTTTTGGTTATTCCCACTATAATTAAGGCTGGGTTCACACTTGCACACGCACCACATCAAAATTGGGACTAGTCTTGTCACGATACTAAAATTTCAAACTCTATTTTGATACTAAGGAATAGACTCGATACTCAGTATTGATTCTGATAATTTAAAAAAAAAAACTTCATTAAACTCTTTCTTTAGACAGTAGGATGTGATTTTCAACATTAAATAAAGGTACTTTCTTTTATATTACCATGTCGTCTTATATCTGTTTCATAGTGGTACATGAGCAGATGAGCCTACTAGTCTACGTGGTCTCATACTAGTGCTAATAAAGCTCAAGATCATTATAAAACTATTCAGGAAAGGTTCATTTCTGTCCTGTGAATGTGTCTTTTTGACCTGCTCAAATGAGTATCTAGTTTTGATACTAGTTTTAGTATTGATTAGTATCAGTTTTTTGATACTTTTGACAAGACTAGTTCCCTCTACCCACCTCTAGTTACCTGTCCCATTCAAATGTTGATGCAGCCTTATTCTTATATCAGACTTTAACACAAAAAACAACCCATAAATCTCATGAATCTATATTTGTCTTCTCAGATTTGTGACTTCGGCTTGGCTAGGATAGCAGATCCTGAACATGATCACACAGGTTTTCTGACCGAATATGTGGCTACGCGTTGGTACAGAGCTCCAGAGATTATGCTCAACTCAAAGGTATTGAAACACAAGAACTAAACAATCACATTTATTATGAAACCGTTTTTGCTTTTCCATTGGCAATTATATGTTTTGTTCCAGGGCTACTCAAAATCTATTGACATCTGGTCTGTGGGTTGCATCCTGGCTGAGATGTTGTCCAACAAGCCCATCTTCCCCGGGAAACACTACTTGGATCAGCTCAATCATATACTGGGTATGTTACTAAATGTGCGGCTTAGGACAGATTGTCAATATGAATTTTAGAGTGGTACCAGAAGGAGATGGAGGAATTAACCACTATAAACCATTAAAAGACCTTATTCATTAGTCGGCACTCAGCCCTATATTGCTTTTATTGGCACAGCATCGATTTTGGTGCTAACCCCAAGTTGGGACTTTCTAGAAAGAATCAGCTTCTTCCTGTTTTCTAAGCAAGACAAAACATGACTTCAACACACTGTTGGCCACTAATTTGCAAGGGAAATGACAAGACAGATTTCTTCAACAGCATTAGCTTCTTTATATAGTATCCATGGATTTCAGAATGTTGAAAATTTAGGATGGTTCCCAAAGCGGTTAGCAACTTAAAACCAATTATTATAGATTTTGAATAGGGAAAAGCCTCTCCATAAAAGCATAATTTATTTATGTATTTAAGCAGTATTTTTCCTGTTCATCTTGCGGCCTGCCGCCTTCTGTAGATTTTTTATTTATTTTTTGGTTGATAAAATGCCACATAGCGAACATAATTCGAGTGACGTTGTTCAGTTTTTGGGTCGCCACAAGACAACCTAGCACACCTTTTCTACAGGGGATAACCAGTGCAAATTATAGTAAAGTAGGGTACCCAGGAGTAAATTGGGTCTAATGGAGATACTGAAAAAGTGCTGTAGATAGATATAAATGTGTAATGTGTTTTTATAGGTGTTCTCGGATCACCATCCCAAGAAGATTTGAACTGCATCATCAACATGAAGGCCCGGAGTTACCTGCAGTCCCTGCCCGAAAAGCCCAAGATCCCCTGGGAGAAACTCTTCTACAAGGCTGACTCTAAAGGTATGGTCACAATTTATATGCATTTCTATAACTAATTCCACCAACAAAACATGAGCATAATGTGTTCTTTAACCCAAACAGCTCTGGACCTCCTTGGCCGCATGTTGACCTTTAACCCCAACAAGCGCATCACTGTTGAGGAGGCACTGGCGCATCCTTACCTGGAGCAGTACTATGATCCAACAGATGAGGTAATTTACAGTAAAAAGGAGGGGTGATACTATTGGATTGTGTCATTGTTCCGCCATAGTTGTAGATTAAGAGTACAAAAACACCCCTGGAACTAACCTAATATGAAGTACTCTTTATTAATATTTATTACGGGAATGCTCGAACAACTATTTCTCATCTTTAAGCCATGCTGCTATGTGCTAGGTTGCTTAATTCTGTCGTATTTCATGTATTTGAGAAAAATGTCTTGAGGTCAAAACAACTGTGTTCTGTCTGCATCTAATTATAAATTATAAAGTGTTTTATTGTCCGATAATCAGGAATGCATTGTTAGCATGCTAGTTCTTGTTAGCTCCACAAAACTCCACACTGGTCTCTAAAAATTGTAAAAAGTGCTTATAAACTCACCACAGTGAATAATTAGTGTGCTTGGAATGGATAAGGTAAGTGAGGAATAACTCTGTGTAACTCTCGCGTCTTTAATTTCTCAAGTCACGTGTAAGCTGATGGCACTTGAGGTAAAATGTCACAGATTTGGTTGTAAAAAAGTGTATTTGTGCTTGTAGCCGGTGGCAGAGGAACCCTTCACTTTCTCCATGGAGTTGGATGACCTTCCCAAGGAGAGGCTGAAGGAGCTGATCTTTGAAGAAACAGCTCGTTTCCAGGAGAACTACCAAGGGTCCTGAGGCTCCCAGGTACAGAGTCCATAAAGTCCACAAAGTACTGGTAGGACAGGCTCTGTAAAAAAGATGTGAAGTCAAGTGAAAGAAGGCCACTAGATGTCAGTCTGCTTTAGACAAAGATGTGTTTGCAGTGAAGTTTGCTCTGTAGAAGTCTCTTATGTGTTAACAGGATATAAGGCTGGCAGTTTACATTGGGTAATGTTTTAGTACAATATTGGTCCTTTGTCATCAAAAACACAAAAAGTTTTGTAGCATTTAATAATAGTTAAATGTTGTTGTCTTGTTAAGTTCATTGTTTACTACATTATCTCTATTGTAAAAGCTATCATATTTTTTATATTTTAAGTGAACCTCCAACACATTTTAGACACAATCTTGAACAGCATTACAAACTTGTTAGAATTTTATTAAACAACCTTCTCCTTAAAGGTGCACTATGTAAGTTTTCTCATGGAGGCCACCTGCTTGTCACCATAGAGATGTTGGAGATTGCTTTGCCTGGTATGGCATTAAGTGTGTTTTTATTGCTCAAAAGTACTTTGAAAAACATCTATTCTTTGAGTGGGTGCACCTCTCCACAGATCTGATCTATAACTTGGCCTGGTGGTGCTACCCACTCGTCTACAGGGAGATGGAAAAGTTTAATGCCATACTGTGAAAGATTCCAGATAAACGATAACATCTCCTTGGATACAAACACATGGTGGACCCCCAACCAGAAAAATTACATATATGCAGCATTTATAGGATCTTGCAACAGCATTTTCCTAATGTCCTTTTTCATCTTCTAATTGTATGTTTCATTTTCTTCTAGCTCTAAACGTGGCACACCAACAGAGTCCTGGAACAAGATGCCCCTGACCCCACCCACACGCTAACACAAAAGAACGACGCATCAAGAAACCGAAAACAAGCGAGACATATGAACATTTAAGTGCTTATCTATCCATTCCGACTGCAGGAGAGCTCTGTGTCCTTTGTGGATGACTGAGGCGGGACCGTGCATACCCCCTCACATGCTAATCTGGTTTCTCTTGCATCCAGTGGTAATCTTTTCCTCACCTGTCATCCTCCATTAGCCAGTCCCATCCTCCTGACCTCCCCCCTCCATAGAAACCGACTTCTCTTGTAACCCAGTCCATAACAAGAAAATCAGAGGGCTAACAGTATAGGGATGTACATATGTTCTAAGGGTCTTCAGCTCTTTTTAGTGTGCTTGTTGCTGATTCGGTTTATTCATCAAATGGGTGTTCTTCTAATCAGTTTAGCGTCATGTTTTTGTATGTTTTCAAGCTTTATATTCGCATTTCCAAACACTTGATTTTGAAATGGACAGTTGATGCTATTACCAGAATGTTGATGGGTTTAGAGGTTTTTTTGTTTTGTTTTGGTTTTTTTTGTTTCGAAATGAAAATCTATATGACGTTGCATTTGAATGCATGTATTCCTAAAACGTACCAAAGTGGCATAGGAAGTGAGGAACTTGGCATAGGAGGAGGAACTATTAGTGCATTAATTGACACATTATAACACCATTATTTAAATTATACGTTATTTTGAATAGTGCCATCATCAGCCTTTGAACTAGTATGTAAATATTTGGCATATTGCGTTGGCTCAGAACATTGCTTGCGATACCAGGTGATTTGAAGTTTGTCGCTTCTATTGTTGTGTCCTTCATTTCAGACTAGGCTTTGTTAGCGACACATTCACAGTTGACATTCCTTAAAGAAGCACTAAGTAACTTTTCTAGCGGGGGTCCTGCCACTTCATTGTCTCCATGAAGATGTTATTGATTTATTTTCCTGGAATGTTCCACCATATAGCATTAAACTAATGAATCTGTATTTATTCAAGTACACGTTATTATAGCTCGCCTCTACAAAGATCTGACCCGTAACTTGGCCTGGTGGCATCCCTTATTTGTCTCCACAGAGATGGTTAATTAATGCTATACATACAATGCTAACATTCTAGGCAAAGTAATAACATCCACATAAAGAGAGGCAAAGGTGTCGGGCCCGCCTACAGAAAAGTTCCATAGTGCACCTTTAAACTTGCCTGTCGTTGCACTGTGTTCCTCTGCTGCAGTTTGCCCCAGGAGCCAGACACGCATGCAGACCAGGGCTATCCGATATAAGCCAGTGCAATTTCCTCCAACCTCTACAACAACTCGTTCCCATCACCACGACGACAGCATTCCCTATGACTACTATACATTCTATTACAACGCAACCTCACCATTGTAACTCCAGCTTTTTGGGCTCGTCTCTCCTCTTACTGTTGCCTGTGCGCCGCTTTTTTTGTATTTGTTGGATATTGTCCGTGAACTGCATGATTGTACTGTACCTTTCCTTTCCCTATCCGTCCATTTTTTTCCGTGGATCTGTTAAGTGACTGTATTAATCGCTGCTTGTTCACATGGCAGCTCAGGATGCACTACATGTTGCGCTGGGAAAACAAAAAAACAAAACAGTTATTCCTAGATCAACAAATGCACTGGAACCTATAGTCTCTGGACAGTACTCCTATTTCTCCCCCAAAGCCATATTGTTTTGGTGATCGCATTTTCATCCTCCCCAAATCTCGCTTTACTCAAAAGGGCTGCCCCCACCCCCCTCTATCTATCTCCCCCCCTCCACTTCTGTTGTTGTACTACTACTACTTCTCCATATTTCGTTTGACTTCGGCCAGTGAACTTGCACCAATCAACAACTCAATCGGCACGCCTGCACTTTGTCTCTCTCCAGCCACGCTCTCTGTATCCCCTCTTATGGAGATAGTTTTTAACCTCCTCGTGTTGTTCAGATTTAAAGGCGACATATTGTGCAAAAAAAAACTTTTCAGAGTTTTTAGCCATGTTATTATTGTTTCTCATTTACCCGCTTAAACTTGTATTTAGAGTGATTCGTGGATGTTTGGATAAATCTTTATGTCATTGCTTCGATCTACCCTTGTTTTCACCACCACCGTATACTCCACTTTCATTTTCTTAATCTGTGATAGATGTAGGATTTGGCAGTGCCACGTCGCCACTTTGGCACAAAAAATAAAATAAAAATCAGCTGCTCGATTGCGTGATCTGCGGCGGTTGACAGCATGCGGTGCTTTGCTGTAATGACGTTGCAGTGATATAAAGGGGCAGGCGGGAATCGGCTCTCATTGGGTTCTGCAATTTTTGAACCTGGAAATCAGCGCACTTGTTTCTTTTATTAAGTCATTTTAGATCAATATTGCGATTTAAAATGTTCAAGCATAACGTAATGATCCATGGATGCCATAGATTATAACTATATAGCACTAGCGGGCAAAAGCACAATATGTCTTCTTTAAGTTCCCTCCTGCTTTGTGTGTATGTGTGTATGTGTGTGTGTTGCTTTTTCTGGTCTGTCTGCAGTAATCTTTGTTGTGTAAAAGTATTTGTAAATTTTGCGAATGACAGCAACAAAACGCCAAGATTCTTTCTACGTGTGTTTTTTGGAAAAGTGTTTTTTGTTTTGTTTTTTCTTGTTGATGTTCATTTGCTTTCAACATATTGTATTTTTGGCTGACTTAAAACGGGCCAAATACCTTTTTCAACCAGGCCCCGCTTGCTTCATTTCTAATCTGCAACTAAATCAACATCATACTGGGTAACCACGGCAACGGACAGAGTGAGATCTTGCACTTAACACACACCACATTTTGTTGAGTATCTTTAAGTCTAGAGGCCTGTTTCTTTTTAAAATGGCTGTTTCTTATTATTATTGCTATTGTCGTTAAAATGGTGAACTGTTTTATTTTTTTTTTTTTTTTTTTTTTTTTTTTTTTTTGTTTTATTTTTTTTTTTTTTTTTTTTTTTTTTTTACATAAAGGGAGTTAAATTTTTTTATCGTAATTTTATTTGTAATATTTTGTTCCTTTTTTCTCTTAATGGGCGTGATTATAATTCTAGGCTGTGTTTTCAAAATTAAAATCTTTTATTTGATTTTTCTTATGATTAATTTTAAAAGATATTTGTAGATCGTCTCAGAGATATGAGTTATCAAGGGTTATAGTCTGTATATTCTATTGATATTATGAATTGAACAATTAACAAATACAGTTATATAAATATTTAATAAAATTTCCTGATACTGGTCAAACCTGTTCATTTCTTGTTTACAAATGATTGGTGTACCTGCTTTGAGGCTTATTAAAATTATAATAAAAATATGAGAAGTGCCTGTTTTACCTTTATTCAAATCTTAGTGTTATAATTGTTGTGTTCACTTTTGCTGCTACTCTAATCTTGTATTAAAGGAAGAGGTAAGATATTTTGATTTTTGAACCGAGTTTGTAACTGGATCCAATGTTGACTTGTATTCATCTCTTTAGCAGGATGTGGAGAGCGGATGGCATGACGGCATTTACAACGTGAGTACCTGCAATGTAACACACTCTAATGTGTAAGATACTGTATAAGCAAAAAAATGGCCCTATCTCGCAAAAGTAAAAGTACAAAGTAACGGTCCAATGAATTACTCAAGCAAGAGTTAAAAGTATTTGGAAAGCTACTACTCAAGTAAGACAAATGGTAAGAGTGGACTAACTAAAAAAAAATTAAATAATCTCCTTACGAATACAATTACTTATGGTGCAAGAAACATATTTTATCACTTGTAGACTTGAAGTGGTAAGAGTAACCAAAATCTTTACTCAAATAAGAGTACTATTAATACTTTTTTCTCCTACTTGACTAAAACAGTGTGTGTCGGAAAACGACTCAATAACTAAGTACAAATAAATACGATTCTTATTTAAAAAGCTATTCAACTAATTGTACTTGAGTAAATATTGCTAATCTGCTACCCACCTCTGCAGACTTCTCTAGCACAAAAGGTGGTATCCATGAGTACTACTGACACATCTATTACATTAACCAAATGTTTAATTTGTACTGATAGCCCAAAAGACCTTAGTATTTCTTATGACCCCAACACACGTGCTGAAGTGCCTTGTGCATTGCCTCATGCTGTTATTCAGTCTGTTCTAGATGAACTCATAGTTGTCAAATAGTTTAACAAATCGGACCACACAATACATCATCGCTATCTGCAGATCCAAACAAGCCTTATATGGCACATCAATAAGTATTATTATGGAAAGTCTATTGAATTGCTTTAATATATAGATTAATAGATCAAATAAAGTTATACTATGTAACTTTTCTGCCATCTGCTTGTCTCCATGGAGATGTTATTGCTTTGCCTGGAACCATTCCACAGTATGACATAAACATTCTTTCCATGAAGACATACAGATGATGCTAAAAGAGCAAGTAGTTTTTGCAATAAAACCTGAATTGAATAAATGCAACATGGTTAATGCCAGATTGTGGAATATTTCAGGCAAAGTAATCATCTCTCCATGGAGATAAGCAGGTAATGGACCCTCCACCAGAAAAGCGACATAGTGCACCTTTTGAACGATCCAATCTATTAATCTACCATGTTCTTATAGTTCAATTCTGGATCAAACTTCCTGAAACTTTAGCCTGAACATATGACCTCATACTTTTCCCATAGCCTGTCCCTCCAAGAATCATTTGACTGTTATGACTGTGCTCCTGCTGCTTGTTCAAACCTGTCTATCAGTAAAATTTGACTGTCTTTTTTGTGATTAGTCCTGATCTGTCATACAGGAAACAACCATATCAGAGTTTCCTTAACACATTTATTCAGTCAGTCTTTAAGTCAATCTTAGATATAAAGTAAACATTTTATTTATTTATATATAGCAGTATGTAACTTTTCTGGGGGATCAGCTACCTGCTTACCTCCATAATTACATTGCCTGGAATGTTTTATTGTTCTTAATGGCTTCAAAAACATGCATTCTAACTCTGAGCATGCTCTCCTCTCCACTGATCTGACCTGCAACTTGCCCTGTTGACGCCACCTGCTTGTGTCCATGGATACGTTTAAATGCTATACTGTGGAACATTCCAGGCAATGTAATAACATCTTCATTGAGACCAGCAGGTACTTTCCTTTTCTCTTTTATTTTTTTTCTATTATCAAACTTTGTCATATAGACTGCAAGTAACTTTTCCTTTTTGTGGTCACCTCTGTTCTGTTTATCGATGAATGAGTCATGTATCTACTTTAAAGCTCACTAAACAAAAAAAAAGTGTGAAATGTTGCTGATCTTAAAACATGTCCTGGCATGGTCGTTCCCATTCATCTTAGCATTCTTTACAAGTCACTGAGATGCTTATCTTTGCAGCACTCGGTCAAAGTGCTTACAAATAATTTTACAAAAAGGTGCACCTATCAGTGTACTAACATGACATTTGAAAGTTTAGTCACAAACATTTTGTATTTATTCTTTCCTATAATGATTAAATGAACTAAAACATATCTATTTTTATGAAGTTTGATATCATTTTGTCCATGACCCATCACCTCTTTTGTTTGTACTTAGTGTGAATGGTCTATTATCTTTTGTGTTATTGTCAAGTTGTCCCTCTGTTGTTTATCAGGAACAATCTAGTAACTGTTGGAATGTATTGTATGAAGTGTCTGCAATATACCATTCACAGTTGTGTTTGTATTATGCAGGCAGGTTACACACATACGTTTACACACCACTACCTTTGTCAAACAATAGGACTGTGTTTAGACCAGTGAAATATTAGTGTAAGAGGTAAGATTTGCACTTAAAAATTTTACTTTTTCTTTAACTGATTGCAGCATTTATTTATACCATTTTCCATGTAATTTTAAAGGTAAACTGTGTAACTTTTCTCGTTGTGCTTGTGTCCATGAAGAAGTTGTTGTTTAGTCTGGAATGCTTCACAGTATGGCATTAAACTTATCTAATGGAGGCAAGGATGTGACACCTGCAGGTCAAGTTACATGTTAGATCTCTGGAAAGGCAAGCATGCTCACAGTAAGAATGTTCTTTAAGGTTTAAGGTATTTTTGAGCTTTTGCAACACTTGTAATTGAATAAATGTAAGATAGATATGTTTAATGCCATACAGTGGAACATTCCAGGCACAGCAATTACATCTCCATGGAGACAAGCAGGCAACCCTTCACCATTAAAGTTACATAGTGCGTCTTTTAACACAAATGCAAACTTATTATATATAGTTATAATTAACTTGAAATAACTTTATTGTATGTGCCCTGCCCACAGTTACTCGGAGCTTTTTCTTTAACAATTCAATCTGGACCTCCTGGGTTACAAATGGCATTTCCAATCATAAGTACACAAAGCTAGTGGTTCCACACAAAAGCTCTGTGCACATAGTGACAGCATAGCCACGGGCAAGGGAGAGGCCACAGAGAGGAGCTCTGGCTTACGGGTTTACTCTGGCTAGTATTTGATTAACTTTTACAGCTCATTAGGATCCAGGTACTTTAGTAAAGAGTAACAAAGTCCTGATTCCATTTCACAGGCAGGATTCGCACCAGAGAATATATTAATACTTGCTGTGTACTACCTGTTTGTCAAGTTTTTAACATGCAAGGGAGAAGGGATTCCTTGGAAATGCAGTGTATCCAGTTTAGTTGAAAGTACTGGACCAAAGGCATTTTTAGCAACACCTCGGTTGCGGCAGGATTCTTTAGGGTTGTGACGCACGTTTAGTAGCGAGCAGAGGATGAGTTTTCTATACTTTATCCTGCCTGCACTTGGGGGATACGCACTCACCTCCCTGTACCTCCTGAAGAACCCTCATGTACTGCACAAGAGGAAGAGGACCGCCTTCTCCGCCAGGCATATTTCTCACAGAGGAGGTAAGGATTCATACTGCTCATTGGAAGAATTGTTTTATTTTGTAGTTGTTGTGGTTACCATTTGGATGCTGACTTGTGCTTTGGTGCTCCAGGATGTGGGGAGAGGATAGAAAGTACGATGGAGGCATTTACAAAGTGAGTACATTGTTACTTTTACTTAACTGATAGGTGCATTTATGGTACATGTTTTTTTCCATGTAATTTAAATTTTTATGGTGTCAGGTCCATTACCTGGTAGTGTCCATGAACAAGTTATTGCTTGTCTGGAATGTTTCACTGAATGGCATTTAACTTATTTATCACCATGGAGGTAAGCAGGTGACCCCACCAGGCCTAGTTACAGGTCATATCTGTGGAGAGGAACGTAATTGGAAAAAAAAACAAGATGCGTTTAATACCACAACATTGCAATATTGTTGCAGTGCAACATTTCTTCTTGATGTCAATTTGATCTTTATGTTAAAATGACCCCATCTCAATCAAATCCAAAAATAAACGTACATAAGTATATGATGTTGTTCTTATCCTCTATTTACTTATGCACAAGGACTTAAAGGTGCACTATGTAACTTTTCTGGTGGAGTGGCGGCCACTTGTTTGTATACATCAAGATGATTGATTTTGCCTAGAATGGTCCACTATATTTCATAAAATATCTCTATCTTTGTCTTCTTTATCATTATTACTGTGAGTGGGTGCGCCTCTCCACAGATCTGACTTGTAACTCGGTCTGGTGGCATCATCTACTTGTCTCCATTGAGACAAGCAAGTAGTGAAACTTAAACCATAAAAGTTACATTGAGCATATTTAATACATAAAATAATCGGGTGCTGACCGTATGTGCTCTTGCATAAATTGAGGATAATTGTATTTACAAAGAAGATTAATATGATTTTACTTATTCTAATGTTTTTTATCTGCTCCTCTGGCACAAGAATTTTCTTTGTGATTATTAAAGTGATATCTTATGTTGAAACAACTGAAACTAAAAATGATTGTTTTAGATTAGATTAGATTCATCTTTATTGTCATTACACTTTTACAAGTGCAGTGCAACAACTTGCAGTTTAACATCTAACCAGAAGTGTAATGAAGCAAATACCATGTACATATTAAGGTTGTCAAAAGTACTGAAAGTCAGACTAGTATAGAATTATACTATAAGTATCAATACTAAAAGAGTCACATCAGCAGGGCAGAAATGAGCCTTTCCTAAATAGCTGTAGAATGATCTTGAGCTGTATCAGAACAAGAATAAGTCACATAGACTAGTACACGCCCATGGACCACTATGGAACCTACCTGGACGACTGAGGGATTACACAGCTAAAAGACCTCATTGTAATAAAAGAAAAGTACTATGACTTAATGTTGGAAATGTCTATTGTCTAAATAAAGAGTGTTTTAATTATCATCGTGGTATTGAAATCTGTATTGAGTATTGATTTCTTTGTATTGAAATTGAGTTTGACAGCACAGACAGAACATGTTACATATCTCATATGAACAATCATTCTCTGCATTTGACCCATCCATCAATGCCTCTGGATTAACCTTGTGATACAAAGTCAGAAGGAGTTAAGATGGTGTTTACAGATTTACATTTAGTTTTATCCACACAAAGCATTTATCCATTATTGTGGAAAGTAAAAAAAAACACACACATCCTAGAGTGCTCATCTCTTGGTCTGTAAAGGTCCTATATTACACAAAATAGATTCTTGTAAGGTTTAAGCCATGTTATAATGTTGTTACCTCATCAAAAATATACCTGGAGTTGTCTCATTAGCACATGTTCGAGTAATCCTTTATTATTAGGCTGTTTACATCTCCTAAGATTAAAATGCTCTATTCCACCTTGTGATGTCATGAAGGAGTCATTTTCAAGTTAACTACTTTTTACTTTTAGTAGAGATTGGCAATTCTAGGGCTGAAATCATCCAAATGATTCTAGTGAAGGTCTATGGAGTTTAAAAACACAGTGGAGCACTTCCTTTATACAACATCACAAATGATTCTAGTGAAGGTCTATGGAGTTTAAAAACACAGTGGAGCACTTCCTTTATTACAACATCACAAGATGGAACAGAGTGTTTTCTGTTTGAGAGAAGAACTCAGCCTAAATATG
Source organism: Periophthalmodon schlosseri (assembly GCA_000787095.1). Lineage (NCBI taxonomy): Eukaryota > Metazoa > Chordata > Actinopteri > Gobiiformes > Gobiidae > Periophthalmodon > Periophthalmodon schlosseri. The sequence goes on along the minus strand of JACM01057573.1, from coordinate 5,600 downwards.
CAGAATTTTTGTGCTAAACATGTGAAAATGAAACAAAACAAAACTCCAGGTCTGTTTTGATGAGAAAACAACATTATCACATAGTTCAGAAAATAGCATAATATATCCCGTGCATCTGATATTCACCTTATTTTCAGCTATGCTAACATTGCTTTCTTGGTTTCTGCCTTAGTGCCATGGAGCAAGGCACTCAGATGTTTGAGTTGGACTGTCACCTGACGCGGGATGGACATGTGGTGGTGTCACATGATGAAAACCTGCTGAGGCAGACGGGCTGTGACATAACCATCTCCTCTCAGAACCTACAGGTGCAGACACGTGTGTATGATAGGAGGCCTACAGCAGGATACAAACATCACAGCACAACACTGCATTCATGTGACATAACTGCAGAATACCTGTAGTTTAAACAGGACACATCAGAATTCTGTGGTGGAATTTGCTGTGTAACTGTCAAATTGCGGATTTGTTGATCTGGCTTATGATAAATAGCTCTGCAATTTCTGGGTTCTATTCCACATGACACAAAAACTGGCATAAATGTATCTGTCATAAATAAACAAAACTTAACAAATTTTTCATAAAGAAAGGCATTATTGTTGTGAATAATGCATGTATAGTTTCTGTGTTCTTTAGGATATGCCGTTGTATAAAGAGAAACTGGAAGTGACATTCAACATAGGTAACATGTTACTTACTGCTTATTACTCCTTCTAAAAGTAGTCTAAATACTACTGTGATTACTTTATTTCAAAAGTAATTTCAGTGTTTAGTATAAGTGTCATATAAGAAACATAACAGCGTCATTTATTTGAAATGAGATGAAATAACTTTAATTTTATAAATTAAACTGTTATTTCATCTCATTTCAAATAAATAACGCGTACAGTCCTCCATAAACCAATATTTGGTATTTGTTCAAAGAAAATGACGTCCCATGCTACCTGTTTATCTTTTTTTACTATTTTACAACACAGTTCTAAGTATTGCACACATTTTGGCTGGGGAAAAAATAGCCTTAAGTTACTGGGTGTAGAAACTGTAATCCAGCTGTATATAATCAGCTTCTACTTCTCAATAATTACCATCTTTCATTAAAAATAAGTCCCTAAGTTAATGCACTTAGTAATTACCCTCCTTGCCTCCTGCAGGGCACTACAGCAGTGGCTCAGACAGGCAGTTTGCTCTGCTGGAGGATGTGTTCAGGAAGTTCCCTACGATGCCCATCAGCATAGAAATCAAAGAGAATAATGTCCAGCTCATTGAAAAGGTACAACACACCGTCTCTACACACAAGGCCAGTAAAAATCAGATGACTAGAATAATCAGATAACCCAATAATTAGATCTGATTTTTGGTGTGCGTTTACATGCACAAGAGAAATCTGATCATCAAAAACACTGGTAACATGTGTCAGTTAATCAATGTTTTTTTTAGAGCAATTGTTGGATTTGTATTTGGAAGACAAAGTACAATGAGTTTGAAATAACTCGTTTAATCTTTAACATTTTCTTTCATTTTTGTCTTATGCCACATTAGTTTGTGATTTTTGGACATTCTTTCTTGTCAAAATCTGCACAGGTGTGAACAATCACATGATTACTCACATCAGATGGAACTGTTGTTGATAGTTCAATAATCAGATAACTCCAGAAATCAGATAATGGTCAGAATTTTGATGTGCATGGAAACACGCACATCAAAATTCATAAACAGCCAATGTATTTTTTGTTTGTCAGGTATCCAATCTGGTTAAGCAATACAATCGAGAGGCCATCACTGTGTGGGCTTCTCTGAGCTCCACTATCATGAAGAAATGTCTCAGAACAGTAAGTATCACGGGGGTGGGGGGGGGTTTAAAACCAATAGATCTGGTTTAAACTGATGGATAAAATGGTTTTATTGTTGTAGAACGACTCCCTGCCCTATAGTTTCACTATGAGGAGAGGAGTACTGCTGCTGCTTCTCTTTTACACCGGCCTTTTGCCCTTTGTGCCTCTAAATGAGAGTTTACTGCAGTTCTACTTACCAAGTGTTATGAACAGGTGTGTATGTTTAACATTTCTCACTTCATTTACAAACACCATATGCCTGCTATTGTGCATATTATATCAAACAACATTATTTAAAGATGCACTATGTAACTTTACTTGTGGTTTTCTGCTTGTCTCCATGGAGATGTTATTTCTTGCTTGGAGTGTTCCATTATATGAAAATAAAGTTCTATCTAGCATTTACTCATTTACTGGTATTTTTATTGTTAAAACATGTTAAAAAAAAACATGCATTTTTACAAAGGGGGCTCACGTTTCCACAGATTTGGCTTGTAACTTGGCATGGTAGTGTCATTTGCATGCCTTCATGGAGACGTTGTGGAATATTCCATTCCCTGCACAGTCAAAACAAGGACCCCTTCAGTTCTATAATTGTTTAATCTCTAAGATTTTCTGGCCTAAAGGCTTTTTTGGATAGGACAGCTGAAGTGTGAAATGGCTGAGAGAGGGTGCACACATTTGGCAGCCACTGGGTGCGGTTAAATGTGCACTAAAAATCAGATTATTATCAGAGTTGTAAGATCATTAAAATGACAACAAAACAGTGAAAGTATCTGGTTTATTTCTAATCATGGTCTCTATGATTACTCAAATGACATGCAAACCGCAAATCTGATATAAGTAGTGTTAAAGGTACAGAAATCAGATAATAATCAGATTTTTTGGTGTGCATGTAACCACAGCTAGTCAGGGCTGCTGAGGTGGTGACAACCACATGTGCAATGCCTTAAATCACAACACCACTGACGAGCCCATTGACGTTTTTATGTGGTTAGCTCTATCTATGACCAGCGTCATCTAACTTGTCCTTCTATAACATTTATCGGTTTTCCTGGTCAACTCGTCTCATTGCACACTTTTCATTATATCTTTGCCATCTTGTCACCCGGCTGGCCTTCATAGCTACTGTGTAAACCTCCTTGTGTGGAAGCATAGTCAGGCTCAAATAGCCAGTATTACCATGTGTTTAGTGTTCACTCTCTGGATCCTGTACTGATGGTAAATAAATTTGCTTTAGATATTGAGTCTCCTTAGGACAATACTTCTATTTCCCTTACAGAGATAAAGGTTTAATGCCATAAATGTTTAATGCCATAATGTGGAACATTCTATATCTACAAGCAATATCTGCATGGAGACAAACAAATGGTATACCCTTCACCAGAAAAGTTACACAGTCCACCTTTTATGTAACTTTGCCTGTTGTGTATATATTTTAGGACATTCATCCCTGAACAACGCATCTTGAGAAACAAACTAGTAGTTTGTTTATTAGAAAAGTAAGTTTTTGTAAATCTTATCCAACAGCTATGAATTAGTGTACACAAAAAGTAAAGAGTTATTTTGTCTTTCCAGGGTGACTATGAGGAAAAGTCTGTTTAAACATCTTGCGGCTCGGGGAATTCAGGTCTGTTTTGTTTCTGGATATGCTTATTCTAGATGTCTGACATGCACATATCTTCTATAAACACTAAGATAGCTATTCGGGATTGCTACTAGGGAATATTTTGGCATCTGCATTTGGTTAAAGGTATTTGCTGTAGTAGGTGCTCTGATGAGTTTAAAGTGCATATGACAAGTTAGAGTACTTTTTCACTAAAACATAGTTGGCATCAGTATATTTAGGATTTGGCTCAAATTTTTACCTAGTTTTGTCTGATTTTTTTTTTTTTGGGGGGGGTGAAGTTTATACATTTACTTAATGGTAATTCCAAAACTGTTACCTAGCAACCATAATGTTATCAAGGGTAACGACCTGTCTAAATTGCACAATAGTTACTAAAATAAGAAATAGATGACAACTTTATTTTTAAGTCAGTGTTTAATCTTTTAGAAAAATGCGTTCTGTGTGTCCTTGCATTTTGGATGGAATTTTCTGTTGATGTGATGTGTTGATGAAATAGGCAGATATACTCCGTTTTAGATCTCACCACTACTTTTATGTATTTTTGTACTTTTCTTCTTTTTTACCACAAACTGACACTTAGCTGAAGTAGTATGATAAACTATGAGAAATACTTACCATAGGTACTATCCTATCAAACCAAATAATAATTTAAAATACATGAAAACCTGTCATAGACCTATGCTCTTTAAAAATAATACTACCACAGCTTAACATGCAATGGCAATAGCTGTCATCTACTGAGGTCATATTATAGAGAGCCCGATAATACCTCAGTTTAGGGACCAGATATTGATCGCTAAGTAGGTGATAAGATGTATGCTAGTAAGTGGATATTTAGCTTTTAGTTTGTAACCTATTTGTAAAGATCCTATTAAGATAATGATTTATGTACAATAGCATCTATTGCTAATAATGTTAATGTGAAGTAACTGTGTGTTATTGGTAAAAAATTATTAATGGATTAATATTTGTAAAATATGACCATACAGAAAAAAATACTTTTTAAAATACTAATTACTAACAAACATCTAATTAAGCACTTGGTATACCTTTTACTACTAGTTAGCAATTAAAATGTGGTCTAAACTAGAGTGTTATCGAAAGCCTTTATGGATGTTTTGCTTAGGACGACCACATTTTCAAAATCAAAAGCTGGGACCTTCTGGGTTGGAGTGTTTGGTAATAATAAAATTGTGAAAAGAGCACGTAATTAAGAATATTATTATGCACTTGGTCCATCATGATTTATTAACATATCTTGTTGTGAGTCAGTATATCATCTGAGAAATTCAGTCAGTGCAATTGAGTACATATTTTTGTGCTCTGGTCATTTTCAAGCACGTTTACTGTATTTTGGCTAAACAAATGACAATTTACGCCCCACTTTACCTTAGGCGCGTATCAAATTAGTCAAAAATAGGAACAGCTGGGTAAACAGGGACGTCTGGTCACCTTGGTTTTGCTACATTTTTTGTGTTGTAGGACCTGGCAACCTGAGGTTTCTAGCTTATTCCTCGCCGACTGGATAACTGAGAATCCAAAACAACTTTCGTGTAAAATGTTTTTGTAATTGTGAATAAATCAACAATAAGATTTTTATAACCAACACAAACGCTGCCTTGTGTATTTTGCTATTTAAGATATGCTGGGTGAGCTCACCACATTTGCTAAGCCTCGAGTGTTCCACCAAATAGTTGGTGAATGAAAACAAACTGAGTGACCATGTGCTTTGTGTCTGCTGTTCAGGACCAGCTAGTCACACATCAATGTCATGAAAAGATGAATTAGTTTATGTTGCATAAATGTATTAAATCAACTTGGAAAAAGAAAATCTAAAATTCTGCTCTTTTTAACTGTTGCCAGCAGAGGGCCCCGCAGACACATAATAAGAATTCAATAATAAAGTGCTAGTGCTAACATGTTTTCTATGCAGGCAGTAAATGTACACTACCAGTCAAAAGTTTGGACACTCTTTTTCATTTGTTTTTCTTCTTTATTTCCGTTTTCTTCTTTATTTCTTCCATACTGTAGATTCTCACTGAAGGCATCAACACTATGAATGGACACATATGGAATGTAGCAAACAAAAAATACAGTCAAAATAACTTAACTCTATCTATCTATCTATTTATCTATTT
>KN472198.1:92575-112521 GCA_000787095.1 Periophthalmodon schlosseri | reverse complement strand
ATATATATATTATAACATAGATAAAACACACTCAAATCAGAGATGCTTTACGAGCAGAGGTCGCCTCAGCCAGACAAGGGGGCTCCAGGGACACTCACTTTGTTTCCAAGGCCTATAAAAGTCAGTCGGCCTAAACATCACCAAGTTTGCAGACTGGAAGTTGAAGAATGTAAAAAAGAACTGCACGGATAAGAAAGACAGGAGCATGAAGTGTCAGCCAGAGAATACAACTCTCTCTTTTTCCACAAGAGAAAAGTTAAAATGTGTCATCCAAACCGCACCATTTGGCAGAAAATATCTGTTTTTACAATATACATCTCAGCAAGTGTGTGGAGGAAGGACAAAAATGACAGAGCTGCTACTTGACATATCCAGCTGCACTGCCCTAAATGACAGTGGAAATCATGCAGAGATCACGCTCAATCAAACCCTAATAACAGCTCTGCCTCTGATCAAAATTACAGTTGGGAAATCATTGTCTGTCAACTCACTCTGTCTTCATTCTATATACGCGCGGCTGGCCACTGTGGATAATTGAGCGAGTGCAAGTGCCTCTGTAATACCTGCTTGAAAATTCATATTACATACACATGCCATCATCAAGAAATCTGTGTATAACTACCAGTACAGGGACAGTATGGGAAAGGAGATGTATTTAGACATACAATATATAGGCCTACAACAGCTTGCATACAATTTTATGGTGTCTCCAAAAAGTTATAAAATGGTCAACAAAAGACAAAAGACACAGGCATTTTTAGTCCAATGTCTTTTGGTAATATTATTGTTAATTAAAGGTACACTATGTAACTTTTCTGGTGAAGGATCAGGCACCTGCTTTTCTCCAGTGAGACGTTATTGCGTTGCCTGGAATGCTCCACAGTTTGACATTAAACTTATCCATCTTGAATTTAGTAATTTACAGATATTTTATTGCTAAAAACAACCTGCTTGTCTCCATGGAGATAATATAAGTTTAATTCCATGCTATGAAACATTCCAGGCAAAGCAATAGCATCTCACTGGAGACAAGCTGGTGGTGGACCCTCCAACAGAAAAGTTACATAGTGCACCTTTAACATATGCCCAAAACAGTCTGTTGCCTTGTCACAGACTTCTTTAGAAGTTTTGTTATTTTATCACAGTCATTATCAATATTGTTTTTTATATTGAGAGTTTCGATGGTGGATTTAAACACAATTGTCCTTAAATCAATAATTGTGTTACTGGCCCATCAATAACCTATTCAGAAGATTAAAATAAATAAATAAACAAATGCATTAATCTACAAGTTGACTGCAAACACTCCAATTTTAGCCTTAGCCTTTGCTACCTTATAACCTCCGTGCTCTGCTTTTAGGTGGTCTGGATCCTTGACATTTTCCACTAAAAACAGCACCAAAACATGGCCAGCAGATTTTTCAATCGCATGTCTCTCTCTGTCTTTCGTTTCAAGCCACAATGTTAGCTCATGGAAACTGTGGAGGCAAAAAAATCACATTATAGTCCAGTAACAGATGCTCAAATGTTGAATACAGTAGTGTACGGTGCAATGTGTCAATGCAATTTAAGCTGAAAAATCGGACACTATTTGAATGAATTTCTCTTTGGCGCAGGGTTTGAGTGATAATGAAGACCATACCAAGCTATATTTGATATATATTATTTCCAGATGAGTTTTGGGTGTTAAGGACTTGGTGGAAACTTGTGCTCTGACCTGGCAACACATTCCTGGCTTCCCAAAATCCAAAGCATTATTAATAGGGACATGGCAACATTTAGTTAATATTTTCCATTTTAAGTCAGACGTCTGTGTTGTCTGATCCAGCTGGCTCCAAAAGTGACTGAAGGTCGCTTTAAAAAACACCTTTAAGTTTAATGAGTTCAACCTAAATCATTATTCTTTCACTCAATAAAAGCCGGTATGTCTAGAACTAGACTCATGGTTCTCAAAGGTTTCACTTTAAGTACTACAGCAGTAAAAATTTGAGTTTTACATGTGATTTCTGACAATGAAAAATAGTTAAAACCAGGACTAAACAGATGTTATGTCACTCAAACCAAAATTCCAAAAACAACAATACATCTAAGAGAATGATAAATCTATCTATTAGGGTTGGGACCATAGATTGTATAAAGAAGTGGACTAAGGGAGTGTGGTGTCACCCATAGCGTTCGGCCCCAGTCAAATAAATCTCATCAAGGCTGGCAGTTATGGGGTGAATCTGGAGCTGAGTTCCATATTTGAATTCTGACAATCTCATCAAGGCTGGCAGTTATGGGGTGAATCTGGAGCTGAGTTCCATATTTGGAATTCTGACAACAAGTATCATAGCAACCAAAGAGCCAATCCAGAGCAAGGCTGATGAAGGTAACGCTCCTTTCCGCCCGCACCGCTGGTTTAGCACGGAGCGGGCACTTAGCAATGCTGTCAATCAAACTTGTTGCTAACACTAGCGAGAGCAACCTCGGGAAAAGAAGGCGCCTGATTCGTCTGTTATTAATGTTCATATCTGGATTTACAGACACAATAGCAAAATAAAAATGCCAAGATCATGTAGAGCGGGTTAATGCAAACATTTTAAGACCTAAATGACAAGTGCTATAGTTACAGAGTGAGGGGCGACAGTTTTTCAATGTGAAAAACTGAAAACTGTGAAAGTGAATTGGAGCCAGAGTCGATGGAGCCGGAAGCGCGCCCATGATCACTTCCTGTTTGGAAAGTGGCGGCTAGAAGGTTAGCTACGTCAAGATAAGATCTAGCTAAGATCTAGATAAAATGTCCATAAAATGTGCACAGTTCAATTTTGAGATGCCAAATTGTGAACCGAATCACACAATTTATCTTTTATAAATGATGACAAAATTTCATCTTGTCTTGTTCTCCTGGGGCCAAATGTCAATCTATACCTAATATACCTAATATATATCTATATCTAATTTTGTTAAGTAAACCTGTGTCTAAGCCAGGACTTTGATGGGCAACTTAAACAAAAACCTGCTTAAAGTAAAGGGCATTATTCAGCAACAAAATACATCTTGAAAAATTACGTAACTAATGAAAAAAATAATGATAATAATAATAATAATTTATACCATTCTATGTCATTGTGGAATTGTGCATGACAAAAGAATGACTTGATATAAAAGTCAAGATATTAATAAATATCACCCATGTACCCCTAATTTGAGCTGTTTGTGTTTAAAGTGGTAGAGAAAAACAAAGTAGTTAAATGTGTTAGCTTAAAAACAATTGGACCAACTGTTTTGACTTTTGTCTGTAATTGAAATTAAAATACCAAGTGTATAAGTCACATTTCCTCAGGCATTTTGAACATTCTTGGTGTTGTCTTTTGTCAAATTTATGACATAACATGAGTCACGTAAAACCACATAAGGGGGAGAAACAAAACTATTTAAGATTTGGTTGGAAAACTGGACTCTCAATGTGCTCTGAACAAACAGACTATAAATAAAGTGCAATTTTATGCCTGATTATTCATGCCTTTGCAGGATAATTAATTGACAAAATACCCATTCCATTAGCTGTATATCAATTCTTTTCAGTACAATACAATACCAGTGTCAGTCATAGACTGTATGTATAAATGAACATAGATAACCACTAGCCGGCGCATTCCAAATAGAAAGTGAGCATCGGTGCTTACGGCTCCATTGACTCTGGCTCCAATTCACTTTACATTGAAAAATTGTCACCCCTCCCTCTGTACCTCGTCATTTTGGTCTTAAAATGTTCGTATTAACCTCCTCTACATGATCCTGGTGTTTTTATTTTGTCCATAATTCAAGATATGAGCATTAATAACAGATGAATCAGGCGCCGAGGTCGCTCCCGCTAGCGTTAGCAACAGGTGTGACTGACAGTGTAACTAAATGCCTGCTCCATGCTAAACCAGCGGTGTGAGCGGGAAGGGGCGTTACCTTCAGCTGCCTCGCTCCATATTGGCTCTTTGGTTGCTATGATACTGGTGGTCGGAATTCCAAATGTGGAACTCGGCTCCAAATTCGGCCCTGTAATCGCTATTCTCGATGAGCTTTATTTGACTGGAGTCAAACGCTACGGATGACATCACTTAGTCCACTTGTTTGTATAGTCTTTGGTGTCAGTACAATAGATTGCTCCGATCTACCCTCGTTTTCATCACCACCGGTAAATGCCCACTGCTCTGTACTTACTTAGAAATGATAATTGTTGCATCGATATTGGTACTGAGTATAAAGCCCTTTTCTTGGTACCAAATTCAAGTTTGAAATTTTAGTATTGTTAGAAAATATTTCAGTTCTGTAAAGGACAAAAACAGTTTTTTACTTTTCACTGTGGCTTAAACTACATTGTAACTCTCTTACAACCTGTAAGGCATCAAACTTGAGGTATACGCAGTTATTTTATTTATGTTTATTTTTGTTTCACATTTATATTTTTTATGAATACAATTTTTTTATACCAACATTTGAGATACCAGTACTATGCCTTCCTTATTTTTTTTAATTTTACTTTTAAAGTATACTCAATTCTTACTAGATGTGACTGGGTTCATAGTTTTTCTTTGCTATAGTGCGGTCTTGAGGAAATGAAAGTTTGTCTGTCAGCATGGCCGTAGACAGTCAGACAAACATTTAAATTAAGAAGAGGGAGAGAGTTTGAGGTCATGACGAGGTGGACATTGAAAACCTGTGCATATAAAAGCATGGAGGAGCGTGCAGACGAAGAGGCATGCTGCACAGTGGAAACACGCTGGTGGTCTCAGGCAGCGACGCCAAATGACCCTGTAACTCAGACGGAAAATCAGAAAGAGAAACACAGACCCCTCCTCTCCCTCCTCCCCCTCCTCCTCTCTCCCCTACCCCCGCTATTAATGTCCTACACTGCTGGACTCTCTATCTCTTACCACACTGAATTCAAATTTATGAATGGGCTATTTGAGATATGTTCAACCTATTGTAACAAACTTTCCTCCAATGAATGAAAATATTTTTGCTTTTACCAAAATGAGGACTAATCTAAACAATTTAACAACATATAAGTAAGCATTAAACAACAAGGAGCCGTGCTTTATGCAGTTTTAACGCACAACGCAGTCGTAGAATCCCATGACGTGCAGCGGAGTGCATTAAAACAGCATAAAGCACGGCTCCAAGTTTCACAAACTGAAATGTCTCATCTGTGAATGTGAAACGCCTGTTCACCCACTGTAAATGTGTCAAATATCAGTCATTTCTATGTCTTAAATTAAGCTAGTACCTACATTCTACTCAAAGCAGTTGAGCATTTGTTTACTTGTTGCTATGGCCATGTCATGGCGATGGCAGCAGGGCAGTGATATAGAATGTGCTTTAACCGTTACCAGACTAATTGTGCATTCTGCAGTATTAACACATGGTAATTGGCCATTGGAATTCTCACTAACCGTGGCTTAATCTCATTTATACGAGACCAAGCATAAATAAACTAGGAGTAGGCAGAGAACAAAGACTTCACTAATTTAAATTATATAAATGGCCTGTACCTGATTATTTGAGCAGTACAAATACAGTTCAGTATATACAGTGCAGTACAGTACATATATTGTATAAGTAGTTCTTGATGTCAAAATAAGTTTACTGTGTAGTCTGAGAATCGGGTGTATCATGTGGTTCAGACCTTTACAAATATGTTCTGAAATGCATGGGATTTTTTGTATTACTGCAGCATTGTTTTACCTTATTATTTTTTTCAGTCTACAGCAGAAATTTAACTTGAACTATCCCTTAAGGACTGCTAAATTTTGACTTAATGAATGCTCCTTCAGTCGCTCTCGTCATCGCCTCGTAGCACCTCTTCAGTTTTTCGGTTTCCTCTCTACTTCCTTCTTGATCACATTTTAAGTCCCCCTCCTCCCACCTGTCTGGCCTGGCGGTCTAGAGGCAGACAGGGGCCGAGCATGGAGCTAGCGAGGCGTGATTGTGCGATAATAAGAGCCAGCGGACTTGGACACACTCTATATATTCTTATTGTGGACGTCTGGAATGGAGCCCCCTCACTGGCCAGGCGAGGTTATTTTTGGCTGCTGTAATGCCCTCTCATTAGCGGCCATATTAGCACAACTAATAGATTCGGGAACTGGGTGACGCACTTCAGACATAGTTTACTTTGCTCTGGGCCATGTAATGTTACACAAATTTAAAAGACAAATGTTTGAGGAAATTAAGTGATAGATGTGCATGTTTCAATTACATATTCTATGAAAGCCAAATCATGACACAAGCTGACATTTTTGGCACTTTTCACTAACACAGCTTTGTTCTCAGGGCAGTGGGAAAAAAGTAAAGAATATATCTACTTTTTTTTCAATACTCTATATGCAAGGGCTACTGTAGGCCATAACCCACGCCAAAACAACAGCAAAACAACAGCAGTCTCACCTACCAGTCTCCTATCTACTTTTTTTTCAATACTCTATATGCAAGGGCTACTGTAGGCCATAACCCACGCCAAAACAACAGCAAAACAACAGCAGTCTCACCTCACCAGTCTCCAAAATAGACCAGTAACCATAGACTGTATATATAAATGGACATAGCTAACCTGCTAGCTGCCATATTCCAAACAGGAAGTGAACATGGGTGCGCTTCCAGCTCCATTGATTCTGGTTCTAATTCACTTTACATTGAAAATTTGTTGCTCCCTAACTGCTGCAGTAGGCCTCATAATTTTGGTCTTAAAACGTACGTATTAACCCGCTCTACATGATCCTGGGGTTTTTATTTCGCTATTGTGCCCGTAATTCAAGATATGAACATTAATAACAAACAAATGAGGCATCTTCTTTCCCCGAGGTCACTTCCACCAGTGTTAGCAAAAGGCTTGATTGACAGCGTTGTTAAGTGCCCGCTCTGTGCTAAACCAGCGGTGCGGGAGGGAAGGGGCGTAATTCCAAGTATGGAACTCAGCTCCAAATTCTCCCCTGTAACCACTAGCCTCGATGAGCTTCATTTGGCTGGAGCCAAACGCTATGTGTGACGTCACACTCCCATAGTCCACTTCTTTATACAGTCTGTGGCAGTAACTGACAAATAGAACCTTCACCTTCTCAACTTGTCGGCATAGCAACCAAGTGTCACATACACAAGCAGTTACATTAACAACAAATAAACAGTTACAAGAACAACAAAAGCTGTTAACTTTGAACTAAACACAAAATATCAGATTACAATATCCTGATTCTAAATTTGGTGACACAGTATTGATAGCCAATATATAGCCAAAAGTATTTTTATATTTTACAAATCTGTGTATTTCATATTAAGTTTGTGGAGGTAAAAAAGAAATAGTGTTCTTAAAATGTATTTGGTTGTTAAAAATATTGATGTATTGCAAAATATATGCAATATTGTGCAGTTATATCATGTAAAGCAAAATTGTGACATTGTATCGTGAGCTGTTTATCGCATGCAAACATGAAGAGTCCTGTGACTCCCAGCACTACTCATCAATACAACAAATACATTTCAATACTCTATAACAACTGAAAGACATTAGTATTTGGTCAATAAAATATACTTACTACTGAAATACAAAATCAAGTTGGAGTCAAGGCACTATATTAAAAAAGACAGAAATACCCCTGGTTAGTTTTTTTGACCATAGAAACTAAACTTAACATATGTATAAACCAAAGTGTCCATGCATACAGGTAAAAGATAATTTATTGGGTCAGGTATGAAGTTAGTTATTTATTGCTGATGCTTATGTTAGATTTTAATTTTCTTGATACCAGTACCTTGGCAATACCTGCTTTTCGATACCAATACCTGAAGGGTTCTTTTTTCTGTGCCAGTACTTAAGTATAAAGTATAAAGTATAAAGTATATAACAGAAACCTAAAACAAGGAAATTCTTTATACCCTAACTGGTATTTGATATCAATTATCAGCCGACACTATGAGTATGAAGGCATTTCAGACCTAAAGTAATGCCCTATTTTCCACTATACTTTCTTAGTAGTGCACTTTATCAATTTGCAGTTCTATTTTGGTCCTCCGCCTCTAAACGCTGGTGTAGGTGGATGGAGAGAGTAATAAGGAGAAATAGAGGCATAAATGACAGAGGTGACAGTGATGGCAGGATTAGCCACTTCACTCTGGCGTCCAGGTCCAATTGGATTGGACAGTTCCCTGGAGACAGTGCTCGATCCCTGATCCACAACAATATATTTTCCACATGGTTGGGACTGAGGTTCACGCAGGTTCACACAGGTTCACACTATGTGTACCTGTACCTTTATATAGGGGTTTTCGATGCATTTTATTGGACAGGCACTGTGGTATATTTTACTCCTGAATCAATAATGAAATACAAGAAAAAATGCATTTGTTATAAGTAGGGCTGCACAATTTATCGAACTTGAATCAGCACTCATGTGTCACAGCAAGAAGGTGCTGGGTTCTCCTGGGCCTTTCTGTGTGGAGTTTGCATGTTCTTCCTGTGTCTGGGTGGGTTTCCTCTGGGCACTCTGGTTTCTCCCATCAGCCCAAAAACATCCTTCAACTAAGGTAGCCCTGACCAAGCTTAGCAACAAGATCACAGAGATATGTCCCCAGGTGCGGCACTGCAGCACCCGGGCCCCTGGAGCCCTGTGCACCAGCTGGTCTTAAATTAAGTCAGTCTTAACTCTTACGCTGGCCTTAGCTACATCTGATGTAGTGAATGGAGTTAGTATCAAGTGCACCAGGTCAAGCTAAGAGCAGTTGTAGCTGGTCATAGCCATAACAGGTGATTCTGTGTTTGTTGCCTGGATACATCAATGGTTCTTTAGTTTAGCCATGTAAATTATCCAGTGGAGTTGCGGTATTAATCTATTAGAAGTAATTGCATAAGGCTTGTTGTCAAATTTGCATGCAAACAAACTAGAAAGCAAACACATTTCTGATCGTGGCTCTGTTTGCTCTATTTGTTATCTGCGCAGCATTAAATGATCTGTCAGTGTCAGACTTTGTCACAATAAAGCTGCTTCTGTAGCTGGAAAACACAGAGACCTTTATTTTGTTAGTGCCTAGTTGCTATTAGTGAAACTTCCACACATAGTGGAGGAACTTCAGTCTTGTTTAGGTTTGCTGCGGTCTTGGATTATTCATTGTCAATTTTACAAACGTCACAGCAAAGGAAACATTTGTGTGTGGGGTCTGTGATTAAAGAAAGGAGCTAGGAGTGTGAAGCGTGCTACAGCAGCCAGCTATGGATGGCGCTAGGGGGGGTCTCAAACTAAAGGCTCTGACCCCCCACTTGCCCCTCCAGCCATCCCCTCCCCCGAAAATATTCAAACTAGAACAACAGATATATACAACTGGCATGCTGGCTAATCAGGAGTGTCAGGACATTTAGAGAGAGTGGCCCAAAACAACGATTGGCTGCTCTGGCCGTCTGACAAATTGGCTCTTTTCTGTCTCTGATCGGATGCTGTCGCCCTTTCCTCGTTGTGTCATTGGTTGTTTTTGTTCAGATGGCTTCGCGCAACAGTCACGCAGCACGGAGAGGAAAAGCGAACATGGCTCTAACAAAAAGGCATTTGTAAAATATTGTGTGAGTTCAGCACAAATGAGCAGATGGATTGGCATAAAGCGGCATTTGGGACATGTGCAAAACAAGTAAGTTTTAAACCTGGTAGAAATGATGACAACGTGATAACAACAGCAGCATCTAAATGTTCAAATGATGAATTAAAAGCAAACTATTGTGAATAAAAGTGCTGTATTTTGTGGGTGGCAGTGTAGCAGTGGCTCAGAGGAGAGGTTATATTCATCACAACAGCTAAAGTAAAACAGCTAAAGCTACAGCTACAGGAGCATTCAGTCTGAGGGAGGTGTCTTCTAAAGGTAAAACTATCTTCTACTGCAGTCCACAGTGAGTGAAAATGTAAGTGAAGGAGGGATCATGTGGTAAACACCAGGCTCAGATGCATCTTTTCCCTGCATTACAAATTATAGGCTATTTAACATTAACATTATGGTTAGCTGTGTGCATTATGTGATTAAGAGCTGAAAGGGCTGAAACAATAATGCCCTTCACGGCCTGTAAAATACACCAGGAGACAGCAAATAATATCAGTTCTGTTCAAAGACTAGTGTTACGACCAAGGATGGGTCAAGTGCAGAGGACACATTTCCCTATGGGGACAACAAAGTGTACCTTAACATTAAACATTGCAATTTGAGTTGGCAGAACTATGGAATGTCAAATGCTGCAATTATTTTGATAATAGAATGTCCTCATCAAAGAACAAAATATCCTATGGAAAAATATAGTTGTAACTGATGTAACTCAGTCAATCCTACTTTTTAAACATTTGTTGAAAATCGAATGGCAATTAGATTTGCAGAACTTAGACACAGAAAAGTCTATACTTTGCTATTCATAAAGGTGTTTACTGATACTTAAACACTTCAATTTAAGATACACACTGTACTACTATTAATATTGTAAAACAAAAGATTTCAACAGGTCATCATCATGGGACTGGATTTTGCATTTGATCTAAGAAGTTTCATTTAAAAAGAAGTTTGCCTTCATGTTTTTTATTTATACTTATCTTAAAATATAAATCTCTGAGGCTTTGATAATCTTCCCCTGTACATCTTGCAAGTCAGCACGCAAGATCAAAACATCAGGCTTATTATGCTTAAATCCTATAATCCAGACATAAGCTTTCACTAAAGGTCAACTGTCTATCACTGTATCCATGGAGAGGCAAAAGAGTCAGTCGAAATCAGACTGTACTATTTAAGCTTATGTATAGGCCTGTGTCCTGTGGCCTGTCATTCAAAGAAAGAAAACAGAATCAACTTTATGGATACGTTTTGGCCAGAAAGGTAAAATAACATATTTATTTAACAGTAAGTTAAAGATGCATGTAACTTTTTTTGTCTCCATGGAGATGTTATTATATTAAACTTGTTGATCTTCATGGAAACAATTTACCACAGTTACCAGAGTTACAGGTTAGATCTGTGGTGAGAGGACCCCACACAAAGTGATAAACCATATTTTAAAGCGTTTACAGGGCCTATATTACTTTATTTTCTGATTTATGTTATAATGTTGTTTCGTCATCAAAAACATACACGGATTTGTGTTTTGCTGCTGCTTTGCCTGCTTATTTAGGCTGAGTTCCTCTCTCAAACTGAACACACGCTGATGCACCTTGTGATGTCATGGGGTGATACAGGCTCCACTGTGTTTTTAAACTCCAAACACCTTCACTAGAATCATTTGGATAATTTCTGCCCTGGAATTGCCAGTCTCTACTAAACAAAAGGTAAAAAGTAGCTGTTAACTTGAAAACTACCGCTTCATGACGTCACAAGGTGGAACAGAGCATTTTGAGCTTTGCAGATGTAGACAGACGACTAATACAGCGTTATTCCAACATGTGTGAATGAAACAAAACACAACTCCAGGTATGTTTTTGATGAAGTAGCAGCACTATAACATGGCTTAAAGCAAACAAGAGTCAAATCATGTAATATTGGCCTTTTAATGTGGAAGAATCTAAGCAAACTAATTAGCTCTATGGAGACAAGCAGGTAGCATTACGCCCACCAGAAAAGTTACACAGTACACCTTTAAGAAACTTCAGAAAATACAAACCAGCTAATAGACTAAATAATAGATTAGCTTATATAAGTGGTATGGATCACTGCAGTATGTGGGAAACTTCACAGTACAAAATAACTACTCCCAAAATAAGCCGAGCCGCCACAGCCGTCCAGAACAGCTTGTTTTAATGTAGTGTGAAGTGAACAGCTGGAGCTCGGGCTTCACACACACTGGATCACATTCAGGCCACTTCCACCAACGTCTGGAGTCAAGAGCTTGTCCTCAGCCATACAAGGTTCACTTCATAATTTCTATTTGTTTGACAGACCCCTGGAGCTGTAAAAATTGCAGGTTGACTTAAATACATCACAGACTTCAGTGTAGATAAATAACCAGCTACAAATCACTTTTATTTAACCTTCATTCAACCAGGAAAGCCTCACTGATTTTCGCAAACTTTTTTTTTTGTTTTTAATCAAGGACAATAAAATGAAGCATGAAACCATACAATAATTACAAACATGAAAGCAAGACACAAATACTTAAACCTAAAACAATAAATATGTCAGGACTCCTGTTTTTCCCTCTGTTCTCCTGTGCCCTTCTGCGTCTCTGTGTGCCTGGACCACCCTCACCAATGGTTTCCACCCACTACTCACCTGCAGCCCATCAAGCTACAACCTCTGCACTACAAAGACTCGGCTCATTCTTCCACACGCTCTCAGATCGCCAGTTGCCCACCGTGGTACTATACTGCTTGGCCTAGTTCATCTCAATTCATTTTTTCAGTTACTTATTTTGTTTTTTCATGTTTTCTTCAGACCCTGTTTTCGGACCAGACCCGCACCCGCAGATCACCTCAGCCTCTGACCCAGCTCCCAGCACCCAGCTTTTGTCTTTTTCTTTGTTAATAATCCCTGTTAATTTTTTAGTTCACTTGTCTGCACTTTTTTGATCCACCAGTCGTCATGACAAAAGACAAGACCATCTCCTAATCCACTTCTTTCTCCCAAACACACAGAAAACTCTATATATTGCATAAAAAACATTTTTGTAAACAGTTTATCAGGGGACTAGTAATTTTTTTTTCACCATATCAATCCAATACCAATTAGTTTTGAAGTAAAATACATTGAAACTCCTCTAAAGAATGTTACCTTTGTGTAGAGAGGCTAGTCTACATTATCTTTGTTCTACCCCTCGATTACATTGACAACATTTTTTCAACAATTTAACTTTGACACACCACTCCTGTTGTGTTATATCCAAATAATAGTGTACTTCTTAATCTACTGCAGTATGTTTCAAATTATTCATGATTTAAAATAGCCAGATGGTGGAGATCATTCATAAAAAGCTGGACTAAAACTTTGTGAATGAGTTAAAGACTTGAATAAGCTAAACTCATTTCCTGGTTGCGTGTTTAAGGAGCTAATTTTCTGGTTGCTTTCCTCTGCACTGCGACACAACCGCAGGCGGCTGCTTCACCAGAGGTAACTGTGTAAAAAATGATCCTTAATTAAAACTCCGAGAAACACAGAGTTGGACCAGTTTCAGTTTTAGCAGTGATACCTGCTGTGGTGGCTTAAAGGGTTCGCTCTTTAATAAGGCGGTTGCCGTAAGCAGAACACTGTTATAGATGCTAATTAGTGGCTAAGTGGGGTTACACAGGTAGTAACTACTTGACAATTGGAATGATGCGTAAAGATGCTCTATGGAACTTTTCTGGTGCAGGGTATGTTGCTTGCTTGTCTTCAGTGAGATGCTATTGCTTTGCCTGGAATGTTCCACATATTATGTCATTAGATGTATCTATCTAGCATTGTTAAGGAACACGAACTGCAATAAATGAATGAAACACTTAATGAGCCACAGAAGTTATTTATTCAACCCCCTACAGCTCAAAACCGATCAAAGTACAGAAAATAACCAAAAGTCTCCCATTAGTACAAAGAAAAAGTACCCACGATAAACACTGACCCCTAAAAATAATTAATCAATCTCTCATGTGTTGAACGATAAGTCGATATAGTAAATATCATGACAGGCCTAATCTTGCATGATTATTTCTTAATGATTATTTTTTATAGCTAAAAACATGCAATCTTTTGTGAGCAGGTCTGACCTATAACTTGGCCGTTACCTGCCTGTCTCCATGGTGATAGATAAGTTTAATGCCATACTGTGGAACATTCCAGACAAACTAATAACATCTTCACATGTAATCTATCACGTTTCACCTGTAACATAAATCTAAATATGGTTCCAGTGCTTGTGTCCCATGTGTGGTCAAGAGTTGCCTCTGTAACTTTGTGTATGAAGGCTACATTTAGTGTTTATATCTCTTAGCATCATGTTGAAATTAGTCATGCTGCTGACTTCTAATTTAAATGTCACAAAGTGTAGACTTTGTTGGCAACAGTGGGGAATGAAGCATTTATATATATATGAAGAGACAGGTTATTGGCCGATAGTTGGATGGGACTGTATCCTTTGAGGGATCCTTCTGGATGAGGATTGTACGCCCTTCGGTTAGCCATTCAGGGTGAGTCCCATCCCTTAGCATCTGGCTTCATTATCTCACGTGTACCTCTGGCAGTTTCCAGTGCTTCAGATATGGGCATCTGGCTGTACTTCTTGGGTACTTGTTTTTTCATTGCACCTCTCTGGGCCTCTGACAGCTGGCTCACTTCTCTCCGCACTGCCTTGATTTTAGCCTCTAACCATCGTTTCCATGGTGGGTATTGTTTCTCATGGCTCCCATGGTTGCTCTTATAGCCAAGTGTATATCAGCTCATTGGTTTCTGTGATGGTTGAGGTAGGGATCGCTCTCAATTCTAGGAGACTTTCAGATGGTACTTCACTTAGCCTATGTAAGTAGCGTTGGGGTTGCCTTCTGCTCTATTGGGCCATGATCTTATCTTTCAGGTCAGTCGCTGCCTCCCTCAGCGTGATACTTATTGGGGCTTCATACCCAATCTCCGGTGGGGAGTTGATGTTAACTCACCTGGCTCCTCCTGGCTCCCCCTTGCCATAGCATTTGTGTTGTATCTCGTCAGTCTCAAGTTGTGACAGCAGTTGCCGTTTGCAGATGTTGGAACACTGAGATACTAGTTGCTACTAGTAGCTTGGACTGTGGGTTTCGAAGTAACCATTTTTCCCACATCCTGTGCATGTAACCCCTGTGACTCAGGTCACTGGAGTAGTACCATTCCAACAGAGCCTTGTTCTTGCATCTTGCCAATTTCCATCTTGTTCCAGTAGCCCATTTCTCATCGAGGTGTTCTGGTTCCCCAACACCTGACGCAGACCTTGTCTGGCCGAGCGACATCTGAGCCGGCATCTCTTAAGTTTCATTCACACTCAGTTATAATGTGAAATAGATATGCAAAGGAAGTTTCATTTAAAAATATTAAAACATATCCCACCTCAAGTATGTACATTTACAATTATGCTCCATATAATTGACTTCTACCTACAATAGAAAGGCACGTTTTATCACATTCCTGACGCATAGTTAAATATCGTTACCAACATAATGCAAAGAAAAACAAAAAACTGCCATACATCTACATCTGACAATCCTCAGCCTTTTGTACTTTCCATCGTGAAGTGACTTTATCATCTCTACAGAGCACAGGGTAAGCATACGGTGCCAGGGTTCATTCCTTGTGTTAGTTGTGAATGTGAACTTCATTTTTCAATCAAATGGCTTTCTACTCCACGGGCCCAACAGAGCTGCATAAGAGGCACATCAGGCTGTAGATAAAGACATGTTTTTTATTAAGCTGTCACACTCACTATTGATGATGCCCTCTGTGAACTGAGAAGGCACTATCTCTCCCCTCTCAAACATGTAGCTGAAACCACAATGGAAGCATCAAAGGATATACAAAGAAATGATCCGGGCTTTTTGTGTGCACGTCTTTGTGGATCTTGTGGGACAGTGAAACAAAGAAAATATGACTAAATGTTGAAATCTAAAATGAATTTTAGATTTCTGCCTAAAAGAAATACCGTCTCTTAATGACTGGTGGGTGCTGGTTTTATAGAACAAAAAAAGTCTTTGGGCAGATTCATGCACTAATTGACAATAACTTCTGAAAGAAAAAAATGTTGCAATAACACTGAGTGCTTTGCTAATGAGGAAAAAGCTATTGGAATGGATAAGCAGGTGACACTAAAATTGGTCATATTAACTGAATACATGTGGGAATGGTATATGTACATATGGATATATGTGTTTTGTTTTGCATAATAAACTAATTACTGATTTTGTAAGTGCACAAGCGCATAGTGATCTGTGGAGAGGCAAGCCTAGTCACAGTAAGAACGTGTGTTTTTAAGGTTTTTTTTTTTATTTTTTTTTTTATTTTAGAGCAGTAAAAAAAAAACCTGTAAATGCAAGATAGATGAGTTTAAGGCTATGCCATGTATTCCAGCCAAAGTAATAATTTATGGACCCTACAACTAATGATAAAATAACACTAAAAGCAGTTCATTCATACTCAGGTTAGAAACAACTTTACACTGTGTACCAGTCCCTTATGATCGTTCTAGAACTCCAGTGCAGTTATAATTTACAGATCACATAAAATGCTGCTTTGTTTATATTGAATAGGCTCAGTGTGTGTAATTTGTGTCGTTACCGCCCAAAGCCAAGCTGTGCAGTCAAGACAATGATGCAAATGTGTCATCTAAAATCACACCGTTGTTGTCCAGAGGCTAAGTCGATATTGCATTTGTTTGCAGTAACTTAAAACCAAAAAGATTTTGAAGCTGGAGGACCTTGTGTCCCCGAGGCCTGAATATTTAAATACAACACTCCATTTGTGTGGTGTAACTTATTAGAAAGCCACGGTCTGCCTAAAGTCGAACAGAAAATGTTACGCATTTGACTTGGAGAGATAGTAAGGTTACACATTAAAGCAGGATCTCCTCTACACTAAAGGCATGTTGGCATTTTAAGCCTGAGGCAAAATCCAATATGTCTGCTGAGTAAGGGATCTGAATTATGCTCCCCATGACGCAGGATG
Source organism: Periophthalmodon schlosseri (assembly GCA_000787095.1). Classification (NCBI taxonomy): domain Eukaryota; kingdom Metazoa; phylum Chordata; class Actinopteri; order Gobiiformes; family Gobiidae; genus Periophthalmodon; species Periophthalmodon schlosseri. The sequence goes on along the minus strand of KN472198.1, from coordinate 95,892 downwards.
GCAACAGCTCAAATCCCAGGTTTGAGGGGAAACAAATCCAACAACAAACTGATGTAAAACTGTCAACTGTATATGAGGGTGCATTATGTAACTTTTATGAGGAGGGATCCGCAACCTGCTTGATGCTGCTTTGACTGGAGTGTTCCACAGTATGGCATTAAACATATTTATTTTGAAAAGTAATAATTACAGGTTTGTATTGCTTAAAATGCCTTGAAAAACATGCGTTCTTACTGCGACCTGTGACTTTGCCTGCACGGTGGCACGGTACCTTCTTGTCCCCATTGATACGCCTTAGTGGTACAGTATTAAGCTAGAATACACACAGATGCTTATTTCACAATTTCATCACTGATCTGACATAAAATTATTCCAACTCTTTATTATGAGACAATTTGGTTTAAAGTTCAGATATGGGTTAAAATACGTAGGTTAAGATTTTGGTCAACGTTAGACAAGTAGTGGTCTGTTGTCTCGGGCCCTAGGGTCTTAGGGGCCCAGAATTGGACCCTCTTCCTATTAATTTGTATTAGAAGGGGGCCCATGCGAGGCTTCTTGACCCGAGTTCCCAAATTTCTGTCGACGGCTCTAATTATCCATAATGTTCTTCATAAGACAATTATATAAAAGTTGTTTAAACATGGAACTTATTCATAACATTACAATTATCATTTTTCCATAACATCCATAACATTTTTTAACTGTCAGCAACTTTAATCATTATTGTGATATCGTCCCATGCCTAGCGGCTATATTGTAAAGGTCAGGATCAGCCTCCAGGAAATTAAGTCAATGTAATGTTCCTCAGAAGTTGGGAACCAACATGTGTACGTGCTGTTTTTCTCAAACAGAATATGAATTGATGTTATTGCTGTATGAGTGTATAATCAGCATCAATACTGCTGCTTGATTTCTGAGGGCCCCGAGCTGTTTGACCTGATTACCAGTACAGTGACAGTAGCGCCTGAAGAAAACAGACCGAAACAGGGATTAATAGAAAGCTGGAAATGCAGGGTCAGCTCAAGGTTCAAGTCATTTATTTATAAAACGTGAAAAATGTAAAAGCTCGTCAATCAATTATATATCACACATCACCAGTGGAAAACATGCTAATAATTCAGTGGTTTTTAAGATGTTTTTGTGGCTGTATTTTAATGATTGCTTTGACATCAGAGTATGACGAGTGATAGTAGGGGAGATGTGTAATCCCTCTTTCATCCAGTAGTGAAACCTACTCTACAGAGTAATACTAGGATTAGTATTATCAATACCCAGATACAAATCGGTGCTAAATCGAATACCTAAACAACACACGTTTGTAGATAGTAGAAATGCTGAAAAAATACATTCAAAAACAAAAACAAACAAAAACAAGTAAGTAGGCAACAAGTGAGTAGAGATCAACCAATATGGGTTTTTCATGGCCGATGCTGAGACCAATTGTTTAGAATCCAGATGAAACCGATATTTTTGGAACGATATGTAGAACCAATTTTGATTATTTTCCCCAAATTATGAAATTTAAATTTACTACACACTCCCCCCAAACACTTTTATTTTTTACTACAAACCTATAAGAGAGCTGCAGTCACGTTTGTGCAGCTATCTCTTTGCATTAAAGTGTTACTATAAAGCTTTGTGTGTCTTTTTTTAGGCAGCAGATCAACCAAAACAAAATATTGGCCTAAGCTGGAGATTTAAGGCCGACAGCTGATACGCTAAAAGGGCCAAATATCGGCCTGATAGACCGATATATCAGTTAGTCGATACATCTCTAGTTGTGACTACTTTCAGAATGATCTCAGTCCATATCAGAACTAGTATAAGACCACACAGTAACGTTCATTACTTGGTGTTGAAAATTACATTCAAGTACATACGAGTAAATTGTGTTTTTTATCATTGTGGTATCAATGCTTTTTCTAGTCCTATATCAAAATGTATTACTGTGCCAAATTGTTATTGAAAAAAAAACATGCTTAGGTTTGTCCACAGTTTTGCGTTGCCACTGGACCTGAATTCACATCAGCACATAGTGACTCAAAGCACTCCTGGCCAAAGAAGCGATTTTTGTGTTTATTACGACTGGTACCATCCGCCTACACCGCGACGAAGCGAGAACAAGGAGAAGAAAAGAGAAGATGGAAAGCAATATGTCGCAGGGGGGAAAAAACTAAAAGAACGTGCGCAGAGGCGGCCGAAAATACCAGAAAATAGGTGTCTTTCATTGTAACAAAACAAGCAGCAGAGAATCCAAGGCCTGTGGTAAAGTCCTGTGCACTTGAGCCACTTCAGCTGAGGTAATTTGACTCAAAGAAGAGGAGAGAGGGAGGAGAACAAAGAGAGGAAGAAAGCAGGGACAGAGAGGAAGAGAGAGAGAGGTAGAAAGAGAGGGATGGAGAGAAGAGAGGAGAGCAAGGAGAGACAGGTGTGAGGGAGAGGGTAGAGGGTATAGGAGAAGAAAGAGAGAGGAGGAGAGGAGAAGAGGGCGAAGGGGCAGGGGAGGGAGAAGAGACATGAGGAGGGGGAGAAAGAGAGAGATAAAGAGAGAGGATGAGAGTGGGAGGAAAGAGAGGAAAGGGGGCAAGGAGCGAGGGAGAGAGAAGAGAAAGGAGAAGAAGAGGTAGGAGGAGAGGGGGAGGAGAAAGAGAAAAAAGAAGTGGAGAGACTAGAAGAAAGTGTGCGGGCGAGGAGGAGGGGAGATAAGGCAGGAGGAGAGAGAGAGGAAGAGAGAAAAAGGGTAGGGCGAGGACAGGGAGAGAGGAGGGGAGAGAAAAAGAGATAGGGGGAGGAGAAAGAGAGAAGTGGAGAGACTAGAAGAGATGAGTGAGAAGGGTGGAAGAGACAGGAGGAGAGAGAGGAGAGTGGAGGTGAGAAAAAGAGAAAGGGGGAGAGAGCGAGGGGTGGGGGGACAGAGGAGAGTGAGAGCGAAAGAGAGAGTGACGAGAAAAAGAGTGAGGAAGAGGGGAGGAGAAAGAGGGAGAGGAAAAGAGAGAGACTACAGAAGAGTGTGGGTATGAGGAAGAGTGGAGAAGAGATAGAAGGAGAGAGGGAGAGGAGAGAGAGGACAGAAATGAGAAGAAGGGAGTGAGAGAAGAAGAGAGAGAGAGAAAGGGAGAGATAGTGAGACAGAGAGAGAGGGAGTTAAAGAGAAGAGAGCAGAGCAAGAGGAGAATCGAGGCAGAGGGGTGAAGAGACAGGAGGTGAGAAAAAGGGAGAGAGGGATAAGAAAGGGTGGGGGTTGTGGAGAGATGGAGAGAGAGCAGAAGAAAAGACAAGAGGAGGAAAGAATAAAAGAGGGTTAGGAGAGGGAAAGA
>KN472198.1:49072-92544 GCA_000787095.1 Periophthalmodon schlosseri | reverse complement strand
GGAAAGAGGAGGAGAGCAGTTGAGAGCGGCTCACATCGGGAGGCGCGCTCAGATGAAGCCTGAAAAGCTCATTTGTGCTGAAGAGGAGATGCCCCGCAGATAAAGCCTGAACAATGCAGCTGTGGCAGGAGCAGAGCGCAAAAGACCAACTCCGTGTGCTGCAAAAACACTCTCTGAAGGACACACAGCTTTAAAAGGAGATGTGTATGAAGCCACAGATACAGTGTGTTGGTTACTGTAGACAGGAGATTAGCATGAGAATAGAGCCAATCCGCAAATGGATTACCTGCAGCTCATGAGTCATTTTTAAACCAGATGACTGATCAGTCTCAACATAATTCAAAGAAGTATTCAATCTACATTTAATAATCACATTAGTTGCAAGTGAAATGATTTTATTAGTAGTATTTATTTTAGTCCAAGTGTTACATCACTTGCATACATCAAAACTTAATGTATGTGTAAATCTATATTTAGATTGTGTTATCCACCTGCCCAGGGACTACAGGTGGAAATGAACATCCTTTGCTATAACCTGGTACAGGGCATCTTCCCTTTTTTGGTCAATGTAACATTGTACACTGTCCCTGTACATATAAAAACATATCATACCAAATAGATTTATTAAATGAACTGCAAAACACATAGGCTGGTTTATTGGACTGTAATAAAAATGATTGTGTATTCTTAAAAATATATATCTTTTCTGTATATACATATGCCTACAAATTACTTTTTATTATTATTATTTTTAAAATTGTATTTTATTTTGTTTTTTCAGTTTTAAAATTGATAAACTGTGCAGAAGGTACTGTTATAAATTTATACTGTACAGGGTTTCAGATGACATCACCACATTCTATTTAATACAGATGGGGGGCAGCTAAAATGAATATTGTTGAAATGCAGATTGTAATACAGTGAGTTCTTGGTACTAAGATCAGGTTCAACCTTTGTGAATTTACTTTTTGGATATTTTAAATGTACAGAACATAAGTACAACGTAATCAACTGATACTTGCAGTGACATCACTCTGGGGGTGTTCTACATGTGTCTATATAATAGAATGTTCAGCAGTTACCATGGAGACACAGTACACACATTTTAAGATAATCTGACAACTCAAGAAAAAAAAACTAAATGGATTTAAGCAACACATTTTCAGGAGCCTGTGATCAATATGAGCGTTCATGGTCCTGTTTGAGTTTTAAGAAAAAGGTGAGCGTGACTAACAAAAAAGCTGACGTCTAATGTTAGCTATCTTCTGACTGCAATTTTATTTGCGAGACGTTTAAAAGCACAAATCAGCTCACCAGTTGTAGCTCCAACTAAGTCAGCTCTTTCTGGTCAGATTGTGTTAAAATAAAGCTCAGATTTAAATCTACCAAAGCCTCTGACAGAGCAGTGCCTTTCAGTTTGCATCACACCCCCAGGGAATGTTGATGACATCAGCTGCAAAGTATCAATAGAGAAAACAGTCTCTTGCCCCCCATCTGGGAGTATGACTTCATCGCATTCTACAATCTGAAAACCACTTATTGGTACTTTTCAGATTCTAGTACTTTGCCATAAAATATCCCAAAGGTAAATTCCCAAATGTTGAACCTGTTATTTTCAATTACTGACTAAACCCAAGGACTCACAGTATTACAACATAATTCTGCATTTAAACAATTTAAATTTTAGCTGCCCCCATCTGTTTTAATTAATATTAGCCTATAAAATGCTGTGATTTAATCTAAAACCCAGCAATATACTGGCCCCAAAAGAGTAAAAAACGAAATAATTTATCAAAAACTTTCAAGAAGAACACCACTAACCACAACAAAACTATACGCACAGTGAAAAACCACACCATGTCATAATCGTTTTCCTGAGTGCGAAATTAACTGGGGCATTGGGTCTCTTATGTAAATGTGGTGGATTTAAATGGAGCATATGCAGCACTTATGTTGATTTCGACCTGAGTGTGAGAGGCAGCGGTGTAGGAGGGAGGCCATGCTCTCCCCACCATCATGACAACTGTGTCACAATCAGCACATCCTCCAAACTCAATGTACAATCATATGTACAGTGAGGCAATAAGCGCTCCTGATTACGTGTGCAATATGTTTGAACTAGTGCCAAAGTTTTAGAGAAGTGTGAAGAATTATGTCAGATAAGAGGGTCTGGAGGTAGGGTTGAACATAATTATGCATGATTTTTGGTGTGAACCTAAAACAGTTTCATTTTTTCACATTAAAAATTTGTTAGGGGAAAAATCAGGTAGTGCGATTTCGATTGAAGTTGCTATTTATTTTCCAAAATCAAGATTCAGTTCAAGATGCACTTTTTAATGTTCCAAAGCATTAACACATAAAAGAAAAAAAAAAAAAAAAACTTGCTTAACAAGAACAAATTTCGACACCATATCTTTACACAAACCACTGCATTTGTGTATTTTGGACTAATGAGGTAACGTTTTTATTCATAGTTACGAAATAAACTTTACTGTTGCAAATTTGATAAAGGCTGCAGAACACTTTTTATGAGAAAATCCTTGAAACTATATGAGCCTTAGAATTGCATTTTTTCCATCATACTTTATAGATCACAGCCTTATAGAATAAGGTATGAACTCAGCAAACCTTCTGTTTTATCAAAACATTAATACTGACATTATAAAAGTAAAGACAAACATGAAGAAAACCTATACCTGTGAATAGGCTCTGAGCACAAAGGTAGCCAGCAAGTGCCAGTCTGAGGGACAGTTGGCGTAACCATTTCCACTCCTATTCTATCCCTAAGGACACTTCTGTGTTTAGATAGGTACGTCTTTGTGTCTTAATGCTAATGCTAACTTTTATTAAAAGGTTAAATCTAACATAACAACAAAATTACATTTGTTGTAAAGAGGACCCAGTTATTTGTAGGTGTAGATTATTTCAGTCTGTGGTGTTATTTAAATATTTATTAGGCTCCGAAATTAGCAAGCAAGCAGCAAGAGACAGTTTTTCCTATTGATTACATGTACTTTGCCATGAAATATCCAAAATGTAAATTCACAAATGTTGAACCTGATCATTTCTATTAGTGACGAGGCAGTTTCGTGTTCACAGATCTCTATAAAAACTATAGCCCTCTGTTACTGTCAATTTTGTCCAGATAAAAACACTGATAATAAAGAAAACATAATTTAATGTTGAAATTGACAATAAATATGCCAGTGTTGTGAAAATTCATATGCAAGTGTATGTTTTTTTCTTGATTATTCTCTGCCCAAGGAAAGTAAATGGTAAATGGTCACATTTATATAGAACCTTTCTACCTTTAAGGCACTTTATACATCAAGGAACCACTCACTCATTCACACACACACTTATACACCAGTGTACACAGACACGGGGTTTGAAACAACAACCTTCATATCAGTGAATGGGTTTTAAGTGCCTATAAGCCCTGATTCTCAAATTTAACCTATAAGACTCAAACTGCCACATGATTATGAAGACTACAAACCACATTTTCGGAGAAAACTAAAACCAAATTGCATTGGCCACAGGAAATCATTTGCGTCAAAGTGTGAGGCAACAGTGCTACCACTTTCCCACAGGCACAAATATATTAGATTTTTAATAACTCAAAAAGAACCTACAAATTCTGCTTGAAAAACACACGCTGCAAGTTCACATTAGGACGATAGCTGTGACAAAACGTTTAGCATCATTCAAAGCTAGGTGACAGAGAGTTAGCCTGTTAGCATTACATAAGACTATTTCCATTTTGACTGCTGATGTTATGAAATGTCATTAATCCTGTTTTGTCTGGGCTCTGTTTCTTTGGCTCCTCAATGTGGATTCAGTGCACAATCTCAACAAACACTCGTCCAGACCTGTGCATGTGTTACAAAGACAGGGATTGTTAATGGACTAAACACTGTGTCCCAGTAATGGCAGGTGAACTGGAGAACCAAAGAGTCAGCCATTGCACAACAGCAAAACACACCCACGACTTAACATCGTGACCATCACCAAGCAGCCACTCACATGCCATATTGATACTAGGCAAGTGAAGTGTCTTGCCTATGGACACAACAGTCTGCTATTCCCACTGCTCTCCCATGCCAATGGTAACCTGCTTAGCTTCCAAAATCAGATGAGATCAGGCTCTGACGTGGTTTGGGCACAGAGAAAAGCTGCCTGCTACATGTGAGAGTTAACAGTACTCTGTGACTGGTTACATCCACCTGTCACTCACTTGGTGGAGACGGACCAATGAGAGGAGAGGTTGGGTTTGTTTGAACATAGAGTTTCATTAAACAGGAGACATTTAGGATTAGAGGTAGAGCACTCAAACTGGACTGGATATTTTTGAGTAAGAAAATTTTATTTGATTCTTACTTTTCTGTCCATGGCCAACATAATGATTTCAAATTTACATTTTTGAATTTTTTACACATGGGAATGATACAAATAGTACATTGGCTTGTGCCCTGTACGACTAAAAAATCTACTAGCCTATGCTGTTAAAGAGACAGTTCAGAACTTGTTAAAATTATCAATAAAAGACTGTGGTACTGATCACAACATTGGATTTTTCTTATACTTTATACTTCATACTTATAGAACACCCCAGAGCTCCGAAAATAACTTCCATTCCCTCTCTAACCTCATGTGAGAATTTCATGTAAGCCTTTTGAAATGGAAAACTAGTTTCTGCTGTTTCATAATTACATTTTAAAAGCATTCGAGTCATCTGTGAGGCAAATTTTATGAGATTTGCAAGTTATAAAAAAAAAAGTAAAATGTTTGTATTGCTATGTTTTGAATCAACAACCCCTGCACCCCAAACTGTGCGTTAAAGCATTTACCAGTAGATGTTTGAGAGCTCTGACTCCAAAGTGGCAGTCATGTGTTCACCGCAAAACGCTAATTCTCTTTTCCTTGTTGTGTTCTGCTTCATTTAACTTGCTAATCAGCAGGCTAGACGGAGAAGTAAACCGCTTTTTATATTTATTTTTTTCTTAAATAAAACATGAATGAGCGGGTGGATTAAGTGGGCACGCATTTACTGCCTGGATCAAAAACCCGAGCTTAAAAACAGCCAACAAGCACACTCAAAGGGTCAGGCTTTAAAAATGCTCTGACAGACTATATCTATCCTTGAACAAAATGGGGAATAAACATATTGGAGAGAGGTTTTTACTGAGGTCCATACACTTAAAGGAGCACTGTCTGCTTGTCTCCATGGAGATGTTAGTGCTTTACCTGGAATGTTCCACAGTATTGCATTAAACTTGTCTATCTCAATGGAGACAACTGGACGATGCTACCAGGCCAAGTTACATTAGCTGTGGAGAGGTGACCCGCTTACAGTAAGAATGATGATTTGCAAGGTATTTTTGACCAGTAAAAATGCTGGTTACAAAATACATTATATATACACACACACACACACACACACACACACACACACACACACACACATATATGTTCCAAATAGGAAGTGATCATGGGCGCGCTTCCGGCTCCAATTCACTTTTTTATTTTGCTATTGTGTCCGTAAATCAAGATATGAACATTAATAACAGACGAATCAGGTGCCTTCTTTCCCCAAGGTCGCTCCCACTAGGCTTGATTGACAGCGTTGCTAAGCGCCTGCTTCGTACTAAACCAGTGGTGTAGGCAGGAAGGGGCGTTACCTTCATCAGCCTCGCTCTGGATTGGCTCTCTGGTTGCTATGGTACTCGTGGTCAGAATTCCAAATATGAAACTTGGCTCCAAAGTCGCCCCTATAACTGCTGCCTCGATGAGCTTCATTTGACTGGAGATGACGATGATGGTGACGTCACACTCACTTAGTCCACTTCTTTATACAGTCTATGGTTTAATCCTATATTGTGGAACATTCCAGGCAAAGAAATAAAATCTCCATTGAGACAAGCAGGTGCTGTACCCTCTCAGAAAAGTTACAAAGTGCATTCATGTATTCTGAGTTTGCCCCTACTTACTTTACACTTCATGATCTGGCTGAATAAAACCAATTATTGCAGCATGAAAATACAAGACAAGAGAGCGTTTGTGCTGAGGAGGCCCTGAAGAAAATATATGCATAAGAAAGAAAGAGGATAAAGAAATTTAAAATGTTGCTATGGCAGTAAAACAGGAGATAAAGGTGAGTGCTTCGGTGAGGCTCTAGTGAGTCGGACAGAAGGACGCAAGACACAGGTGCTCTTCAAGGTTGCTATGGTAGTGTTGATGCTATAGACGTTTGCCTACGAGCATAAAGAGAGCCATCAGGCGGCGTTAGAATTAGTATAAGTTAGATAAATAAAGTCAGATACAACAAAAAGAATATATGAGTTACAGTTAAAGGTCTTCTTCATCTTCTTTGCACTGACTGAACAGCTGACCTGAAGTTTTGTTGTCCGTGTGAAAAATGAATAAATAAATAAAGCAATTTGTTAAATCTTTCAACAGATATTAAAACCTGATAAATATATAGCTGAGACAGCATAGCTGCAGGAACATTCATTTTACTGCGGGCACATAAATAATTTCAGTTGAGTAATATGTTATTTGTGAAAGCAACACAATATCAAATAAAACAGAAGATATATTTTCCCACAGTCCTTTTAAATCTTTTCAATTCAAACCTCTGGGCTGCAGTAAACAATGAGGCACATCAGTATCAATCCATCAGCAACTCATTACAGAAAAACAAATGTAATTTCAGAAACAGAAATCCCCTTCATTGTTTTTTTTATGTTTGTCGTATTTGTTCTCAACCAGACTAAAGTTAGACCTGCCCTGTGTGACGTTTTAAAATATATGTGAAATGTGCACTATTCTTAATGTACTTCAGCACTAGCCTGGCCTTAGTCTAACTTTTACATTGTGTTCTAAATAGTGTGTCTGGTGCTGCATTAACTGTGGCATGTGCCTGACAATGGTGGAAAGTAGAGCAGGGCGATATCCATTTTTATATCGTCATACTGTCCCGTAATTATATCGCAATGGACGGTATTATCGCTTATCCATCTAATTAAGCTAAATCTGCTTAAAATTTGAGTTACATTTGGATATTTCCTTTAATAGCACATACACTGTGTGTAAAATAGATCAAATAACACTTATTTATTAAGAGACAATTAGCTGATTTAAATGCAAAATGCATCATTAATTGACCAACAGCCTCACGTCTCTCTCCCCTCCGCTCGGACGCACATGTCTGCTCCTGCCCACTGCCACCTCGGTTTGCTTTTTTTTCATTTTTACCATTTTAAACTCCAAATCACGAGTAAATGTGTGAAATTGTGACAGTAAAGATTGTTGGAGGTTTTATTGTGAAACATAAAACCCAAATACTCATTAAGGAAGCGCTTCTTTCCTCTTGCAGAAGGCACAAAACTCACCATGAGTTTTGTGGGTCATGGTCACACGGACAACACACACACACAACCAAGCTAATGCTGTACTTGAATTTTAAAGCTCCATCAGACAATAAACACTCAATAAACAGGGCTGTTTGCCTTCATTTAAGACATCAAATACACTACTTGATAATATAGAAGCCCTGCTTCATTTTGTGCCAGATGCCAGATGTCTTTTTCAGTCACAAGCAAAAGAAATTACACATCTACTGTAACAATTTCAATGATTTTCATCTGTGTAACTAATATACCTGATGCAAATTCATATGTTTAAGAGCTAAAGCAAAAGGCGTTGTGTTTTCAACGCTCAGCCTCTAATGACAGCAAATACACACATATTCATTAAATCAAATACAGCATGTGGCTGTTCTCTGATTGCACTATTGCTTTATAACATAGAAATGGAGGTAATGTTTTATCAATCGCCCCTGTTAACGCATACACACGTGTCTTGGTGCGTGGATATACAATGTGTTCAAGCAAAGGAAAACATCACTTCTCGGTGTATTTGGGCAGTTTATGAAGCTGTTTCACTCACTTGTCTGTCCATTACAAAGCAGTAATATAGTCTCACAAATATTACATGGACCACAAGTTAAGAGCCACTGCCCTTGATCGTCACTTAGATCAAAAGTGGACAGCTCCCTGTGTACCGCAGTTTTCATCAATGTTTCAGCAGCTAACACATCAGCATGTTCACAAGAGCATCACGCTAGCTAGCTTTAGCGCTGACTCTGCACAAGGAGACCATCACAGGAAGCAGAAACAAGGCTAACGCGGAGGGAGATGTGTCAGACTTTTTATGTTTGACACCCACGGCTTTCACTAACGCCAATGTAAATAATTAATATGTTTGATATTCTTGGGAAGTACACAGGAAAGGTGTGGGTGTGTGGTGAGGAGATGGCATGCAATGAAGTAACTATATTGTGCAACGAAAGGCAAATGTACCGAAATGTCAAGTTTGATTAGGGTGACCTGACGTCCCCCTTTAGCCGAGACAGTCCCAGTTCTGTGTTCCCTGTCCCAGTAGATTTATCCAAAACCATTGATTTGTCCCAGTTTTACACAAGAAATGTCCCAGGTGTCCCTATTTTGGTCAATTTAATACCAGCCAACAGTAAAGAGGGAAATATATTGTCATTTGTTTAACTAAAATACAGAAAACCGTGCTTGAAAATTAACACATTTTATTTATACCAACCATCCCAACCCGGGTGTATCCCAGTTTTGAATTTTGACGATGTGATGTGGTCACCCTAAGTTTGATGAGTTAGTGATTACTTTTAATGTGTAAGAAAATAAGGGTTGGAAGATATTGATAAAAATACATTTGTAAATATGTTTGGATTCTCCCGATTGTGATAATCAGGTCATTTAAAATCCATCAGAAATTGCTATAAATGTCTGGGTTGACCATCAAGAATCACACACAAAGTGAATTAACTGTAAAATTGATAATATAGTTTGGAAGATTTTTTTTTTTACTCTTTGACATGTTTAACACACAAACCCTGCATATTTAGGCAGAGTTCTTCTCTCAAACAGAAAACACTGTTCCACGTTTTGATGTCACTGTGTTTTTAAACTCCAAACACCTTCACTAGAATCATTTGGATCATTTCAGCTGTGGAATTTCCAGTCTCAACTGAACAAAAGATAAAAGGCAGCCGTTAACTTGAAAACTACCACGACATGACATCACAAGGTGGAACAGAGCATTCTGAGCTTTGGAAATGTAGACAGACTAATAATGCAGCGTTATTCAAACATGTGTGAATGAAACAAAACACAACTCCAGGTGTATTTTTGATGAGGTAACAATATTCTAACACGGCTTAAAGTTCACAAGCGTCTATTTTGCGTAATATGGGACCTTTAAAGATTTTTGCAGTTTTCTTACTTGATTCTAACATAAAACAACAACTTTGTTATTAGATAGAAAATATTAGATAAGAAATAGCCATCAGTCCCAAAATATCACTATATGGACTTCAGCTGTTGCTATACTTTTTGCTCTATGTAATGCTTTTTAACCACTCAAGTAACCTGCAAAACCTTGAAAGCTACAATTAGTACAGCAAGAACTTGAGATAATTACCCTGAAAAACATGACAGGATTAGATATGAGCCAGATGAGGGTTCCTGTATCAAATCTGATTTCCTGTTATGCTCTCTAGTGGCATCTCGGCAAAGTTGCAAGTCCTTGATTGAGACCCAAAACAACATGCAGCTCACAAAATGTTTAAGTCATTTATAGTTATTTTTAGGCTTGAATGACAAACTCTGAAGAAAACAACTATACTACGCCTGTCACGATAATCACTATATCGACTTATCGTTCAGTACATGAAAGCTAGAACAGTAATTTTTATCGTTCAGTACATGAAAGCTAGAACAGTATATTTTGGGCCTCAATATTTATCATGAGTACTTTTTCGTTGCAAAAATGGGGAGATTTGGGGTATTTTTGCTGTAATATGATACCATCTGAGCGGTAGAGGGGTGAGTTAGTCCCTTTTATGGCTAATTATTGGTACATTCTGCTGTTTATTTGTTGTAGCTCATGTATTTTAATGAAAGTCTATTTAAAATGGTTCACTGGGATTATCTTGCATTATTTAAATCTTAATTAGTGGCATAAAGTCGTTACAGCCGCGATATTTCTCCCTAGCCATATATCGTGCTTCAAAATTTGTTATCGTTACAGGTTTACTATATACATACACTATGAATAGGGAAACAGAGAAAACGGCTCCGTCAGCACAAAATGATCCCAATTATAGTCAGTATAGTACAGTGAGTAAGTAGTTTCTCTAGCAGCCAGATCTGCAATATTTTATTCCAAGATTCCCTTACTTAACCTCAATTCAACACAACTGTATTCCTTAAATTTAAAAGCACTACACTAAAAAACAAATATACTGCACAACAGATCAAGTCTCCAGGCGAAACCCCCTTTTTATTATAACCAACATATCAGGACTAAACTTCCTCTCCTCTGATTGGCTGAGGCTAAGGCTGCAGTGTTTTGGGCTCTTCCTGGTCACATGTTACTCAGGCCTTCAGTTTGATCAGAGGGGGTACAGTGGTATTTGGTGATTACTAACCGTCTATTTTTGATCATCGCCTTTCCAGAGTCTGAAGCACTAAAACAGTAGCAGCAGTGTCTCATCACAGCTCTGCTCCAGCCCCCTCTCCCTCCTCTCTCTCTCCTTCTCTTCTCTCTGTTTCTTTTCTCTTGCTCCCTCTTAACTCTGTCCCCCCTCTCCTCTACCTTGCCTCTCTCTCTCATCTCCTTATCTCGCTCTCATTTCTATTTTTCTCTGTCTTAATCAACTCCCTCTTCCTCTCCTCTAACTCTCTCTCTCCCTCGACTCTCTATATCTCCCCCTTTTCTCTTTTCCTCTCCATCTTCCTCTCCTTTCTCTCTCTGCCCCTCATCTCTATCTCTCTCCTTCTTCTCCCTTCCCCTTCTTCCCTCTTTCTCCTTTCTCTTCCTCCTCTGTATCTCTTTCTCCCCCTCTCCTCTCATCTCTCTCTCCCTCTCTCGCTGGCATCACTTCTCTCTGTGTAATTAAGCTTCTAATTAAGGCCCTGAACACTGAACAATGAATGCCCACTGTCTCTTCTGTTGCTAGCTCCGAGTCCCCTGGCTGTTCATTTAAGTTATATTACTTATATATAGTCTACTGTTACTGCTACCACATCTGCATCCATATGAAACTGTTTTGGACACAATATTAAATCTGTATAATAAAAATGTTTATTGAAATACAACACACAATTTCCTGGAATATTTTAATGAGTGGTCAAATCAGGAACTAAACCAACAGTTCAGACCAGAACTAAACAAAACTGCACTGTGTCTTTCCCCGCAGAGGATCTCCTGGAAGATATTATCGCTTTGCCTGGAACCCACTGCAGCAACATAAAATGTGAAGTTGCAAGTCAGAACTGTGGAGAGGTGACCCTGTTTGCAGTAAGAGTCGTGTCTCTAGATGTACTTTTTTAAATGGAGGTTGGGATCACAGTTGCTGTATTATTTGACTGTAAACAAGCTTCCAATATGAAAAGCTCCACAGATCCAAAATGTTTCTCAGCTCTACACCACTATATAGAGAGAGCATGGCTTGTAACGGCAGAACAGGTTTAAAATAGTTCTCTGAAAAGTACAATATGAGGAGGAGGGAGACTTTGATTTGAAGTCCCACTGCCTCCACTCCAGCTCCTGCATTATCGTGCGTTATTTTACATGAGCTCAGATTGGTCACAAATTGTTCTCCGAAGGAAGGATTTGGGACATGTATGTATAGTATGTAAATAACTACTGTGCCCTTGTTACATTTAAGAGGGCTGCTGCAAAGCTATTATTTACTGAATAAACCAGGTACGGTCTTGACTGGGATCCTGGCTCAAGATCTATCAAGGCTCAATGTGCTGTGAATGTTGCCTGGTGA
This sequence comes from Periophthalmodon schlosseri, assembly GCA_000787095.1. Lineage (NCBI taxonomy): Eukaryota > Metazoa > Chordata > Actinopteri > Gobiiformes > Gobiidae > Periophthalmodon > Periophthalmodon schlosseri. Next base: position 80,672 of record KN472198.1, on the reverse strand, counting down.
CAGCTTGCACTACTCATAGATCAATTTAAATAGGAGTGAAAGAAGATTTCCTTAACTCTAATAATAAAAAGAACTGATATCCTGACACTAATTGATACTAAAACTAGTCTTGAAACTGTTGTGGAAATTTGATGTATGATGTCATTTGGATCTGATGTGTCTAATGAAGAATGTTTTTCTATTACAAAACTTACTCATCTGAACAGGTTTCCATAAAAAAAAAAAAAAAAAGGCTACATGTTTTTATTATGATTGTGGTACTGAAATTTTAGTATTGTAACAGTGTTACACTATATGCAATCATCAATTTTAACTTAAATCAAGATCAGCTTTTTTAAATTTTATTTTTGAATATTCTTGTTGTCATGGAAACTACAAAGTCACAAAAAGTCAGAGATGACAAACCAAGCAGTGAATCAAATCAATATTTGTTTCCTGACGCCCCACACTCCAACACACAGGTTTGAAGCTTTACAATAAAGAAAATGTACTGTTCAACTTGAGTTATAAGTGTGAACATTATGGCTGTTATGTGGGTTTTATGGGAGACATATGCAAAATAAACACATCCCCACATCCCTGTAGTGCGATTCATTAAAAAACTTTTTTTTACCCAATTTCTTATACCATTTGAAATAACAAAGCAACCTTCTCTTAATTATATGTACGTCTAAAAACTCATTAGAACAGTAGTAGTGGTATAGCAGAAGTATTAGCTGGAACAACTAGTTGTCAAAGGGCCAATATTATGCTATTCTCTGATCTATGTTATAATGTTGTTTCCTCATCAAAAACATACCTATAATACCTAATACACACAGTTGTGTTTTGTTTCATGCACATATGTTTAACACACAAACCCTGTATATTTAGGCTGAGTTCTTCTCTCAAACAGAAAACACTCTCTTCCACCTTGTGATGTCATGTGGTAATACAGGAAGTGCGCCACTGTGTTTTTAACCTCCATTCACCTTCACTAGAATCATTTGCATAGTTTCAGGTCTGGAATTGCCAATCTGTACTGAAACTGTTAACTTGAAAACTACTAGTTCGTGACATCATAAGGTGGAACAGAGCATTTTGAGCTTTGGAGCTGGAGACAGACTAATAATAAAAGTTTACTCAAACATATGTGAATGAAACAAAACTCCAGGTATGGTTTTGATGTGGTAACAATTCTCTAAGATGGCTTCAAGCTCACAAGAGTCAAGTTTGTGTAATATAGGACCTTTAAAGTAACTGTACTTATATTTTGAGTACAGATTAAAATATCTCTGGCAACTACCTTTAGTGAAGATAACAGCCTATGTCTATTTTAGCTCGAGCCGATCCAAAGCCAAATAGAAGAGGTGTCCCATTAGTAGTGCAAAATAAGGAAAGGGTGCCAACAGCTGCATAAGGGACAGCTCTCATGGGACATCCTGATCCCGGCTGAACCCCCGATGACATCATAGAGACAGACACAGGGCTCAGAGCTGCTATGCCTCGTGCCGACCCTGACCTTTGACCCGCTGCACTAAAAAAGCCCACGCATCTACAGTATGGAGCGCAAGTCAGGTAGGGCCATAACGGAGAAGAGTTGTAATTGCTTTTGATGACAATACAAAGGCATACAAGAAGAGCTCAACTGCAAAACTCCATTTTGAAAAATTTGAAAACATTACAATACAAAGAATAACATGCAAGCCTCTGATGACTTTTAAATGGCACTTAGCTGTTTTGTTTTTTTTTTTTTTTGCAAATTAGCTCTTCTATAAGCAGTGATGTGCAAATGTTTAAGTGCTGAAAGAGCAGAGTTTAAATAAATACAATATTAACTGTAGAGTGGGTCTACAGGGCTGCAAAAGGGTGAATTTCAATCTCATTTATAAAGGTTTGCACCATTATTTTAGGCAGGTTAAATAATGACACTTCAGGGGGAAGTATTGCACCCTCAGTCAGTTTGGTCTGGACCCGTCACTACATACATTACTTACATTACAATTTAATGTAAATGTTTCAATGTACCAATACGTTGGAATATCCTCAGATACGCAAATGAAATGAGGTACATGTGTTTTTGACCAAGATTACAGAATTCTTATTTTAACCAGCATTTAATATCCAATCACATGAAACCACATATGTCATACTTGAGTATTCAGTCCACAGTTCAAGTTTTAGTGCTTCAAAATGATGATGAAATACCACTTCACTCTGCAAAAATACAATAACACATTCCAACCAAGTTTTGCTAATTCATATAATAAAACATATGACATGTTTTATTAAAGTATTTAAGGTTTTTATAGGGAACAAATTCTGATCTGGATTTTTATGGATCACAACTGAATCCTGTGGAACAAACTGACCTCTCAGGTTAATGATACAGTTTTACGGTTTCTGACAAACAGTGGCCATGTTTTATGAAGCAGCTTAACAGGAACTGCTCAGAAGTCAAGTCTAGGTTTTACCCTTTTTACAACTACACTATTTTTCAAAAGCAGAAAAACAAAAGATGGAAAAAAGATGTGTCTGTTTTGAAAAGAAAGTGGATCTAGAGGGGCTGCAATTTTTGTCAAGTGTCAAGTGTGACTTGACTAACTCTTGTAGTAGGCAAATACATCGATTTACTGTGGTATATTGCAAATGATTGCTAATGCATTTTGTTATAAATCCTCCAAAAAGTTTTTAAGGACGTAAAATGCAATAGTATTACATTTCACCTTCTTTTAGAATCTGTTCCTCCTGGTGGGAAAACACTGGATTAGAACTTGTACATCACTGGTATAGCTACAAAAACGTGATTTTAACACTATTGTATTACTGTATTGTTACTAACTGTTTTTAAAACCCTACCATCTACCAGGATGCACCTTCACCCATATGTCCCTCATCATTTTTCATTAGTTTACTTTATAAATAACTTAATGAGACTTTGTATCAGTTGTTTCCTCAGTTCATTGTCTATTAAAGGTCATTAAAGATGATAAAGCTCATTTCAAATAGTTTAGAGCGAAGCACTTCAAAGTCCATTAATCACCAATAGAATTAATTTCTAGTTTGAAATTAACTAGCTTTGTATCATCTCTGCTCTACTCTGCTTAGAAGTTTAAAACAACACACAACAAACACAAAAAACAGATATTTAACATAACATAGAGTAGATTAGATGTAGTTTGTTCCTGTGTGTTGCCTTGTGGCCTTACCTTATATCTGGCTAAGATTAGGCACAGGTCTGTAATGGTAAAGGTTAAACAATGTCAACTTTTGTAATGTTAAATTAAAAACAGCGGCCAGGAAACTGTGGAGGTTGGTGCTCTTTTGGCATGGCGTGGTTTTTTACTTTTAGGGACCAGTGGATGGAGGTAAGTCAGGTGAGGGTGGTGGTCCTGGTGGAGTTCTGCTGGTGGATCCTCTGGGTAGAGGTCTAGAGCAACATCTCTCTTGGATTTTTTGTCATGAACAGATTTTTGTGTTAAGATTTTATACCTTTCAGTCATAAAATATGCTCTAGTCTTGGTGATCTCAGTGTAATAAATGTTGCCATGTATTTGAGCAGCAGCTGAGAAAGAGAGAGACAGCTGGCCATGCTCTCCCACACTCGTCACTGTCACGACTTAAATCTGAACCATCAGCTGTTTGCCACATTTTACACGGTTTTGTCATATAAACACACCCAGAGTCATACACACCATATAGATCAAAGCATCACAAATATACTTAAACAGGGACCGTGACTAAGCCTGTCACAATAATTACTACTATCACTGGCCTACTTATCATTTAAAGGTGCACTGTGTAATTTTTTTCCTCATGGGGGGTCGGTTACCAGCTTGTCTCCATGGAAATGTCAATGCTTTGCCTGGGATGACACACATTATGGCATTAAGCTTACCTATCTTGCATGTATTCAGTTACAGGTTTTCAATGTTACAGAAATACCTCGATAAACATGCATTCTTACAGTGATTTACAGCTTAGACGTAGCCAAGGTGGTGTCATCTGCTTGTCTCCATGGAGATATATATGCTTAATGCCATTCTGTGGAACATTTCAGGCAAAGCAATATCAGTTCCATAGAGACAAGTGGCGGACCCTGCACAAGAACAATTACATAGTGCACCTTTAATATTGATTTCCTGGGATCAATATTTTTAAGTAAACAGGTGTGTTAGGTTGAACCTGCTAAAACTAAAATAGACCTAATATTCAATCATTTAAAAAGTCAAAAACGAGGAGGCATCCAGTGAAAAGTTTAAAGGTTGAATTACGCTTTGATCAAAGGGGACAGTACATATATGAAGAAGTTCCTGTCTGCACTGCCCGTACTCTAAGATGTTACAGAGACATTTTATGCTTTGAACAGAATAGGTGCATGTGTTCCGTACACTTGGGGACTAATCGTTTTCACCAGTACTTCTCTAGATCACTGTTGAGCTTGTGTCTGCTATATAGCTATAATCTATGAAACCCGTGACTCATTATGTTTTGGGCATTATAAATCGCAATATTAATCTAAAACAGCTTAATAAAAGAAACTATTTAGAAAACTGAAGTCCCAATGGGAGCCAACGTTGCCGCAAACGACATCACGACAAAGAGTCGGCACCCTTGATGAATAGCTGCTATCGAGCAGCAGATTTTATTTTTTTTCATTTGTACCAAAATGACTATGTGACTCTGCCAACCCTGCGTGTATCATAGAATAGGAAAATAAAACTGAAGAACAAAGTAAGTACAGAGCAGTACATAAGCGATTAAAGATTGCTCAAACTTGCACGAATCCCTCCAAATACAACTTTGGGTGAGTATGTGGTGAGGGGAAACTATAACATGGTTAAAAGCTCTGAAAAGTCCATTCTGCATAATAGGTCTGCTTTAACTATAAAGCAAATTTTCAACAGTAGTTCTGGCGTAAGGTGTGAAATGCCAGCAATAAACAACAATAAACAATAATATAATATAGCTGCTTAAACAATGTATGTAGTACTGACAGGCCTTCTCATGACTATGCAAGCAAACCTGCATCTCCATCCATCCCTCCATCTGTCCCTCCTCTATGCATGTTTTCCATGTGTTGTCATTGCACTTGAAATGCATAGAACGTGTGGGGGGAGCTATCGTAATGAATTGACCTCCATGGTTTATGGTGAATATCAGAGTTCAACGTCTCTGTTAACATAAATCAAAGTGAAATCACTTTTTCATAATAGCTTCAGAAAGTGGTGACCTTATTCAACTCCAAAGATGTTATTGTTGTCAGTTGAAAAGCCATGAGATTCATTTTGCAGGTTTGTTCCAAAGTGTGGTTTTAAGATTCTATTTCCACAGAATCATGGAGGAAATGTGCCACCTCCAGAAAGTTACACAATGTTGCTTTATGCTTAGTACTACCAAACTTCCTGAGCTGAACTGAGACTGCACGCAACAAAAGTCATATGACAACACTGCAAAGAAAGGATTAAAAAAGGTGCATCTAAATATGTGGGATTTTTTTTTTTTTTTATAACAGATAATACTGTTAACAAAATACCAATATTACGGTAACACCAGTATTGTCCACCCCTACAAGAAACAATAGACTAATCCAGGCACTATCGCTGCAGCTCTGAAGGAAATTGAGCATATTAAATTCAATCAAGTCTATTTATGTCCACACAGTCCTTGATATGTACACGCCGTCTGCAGAGATAGTGTTAGAGCGGAGATACTGCCTCTCTCAGCTACCAGCCTGGTTTAATTAAGGATCTTGTTTAGCAGATGTGAGCCATATCCAGATAGTGTCGTCTCTAGATAGTAGGGCTCGCCTTGAGAAATTCTTGGTCGACTAAAGATACACCCTGCCGATCGATTCGTTGATTAAAAAGCAGGCGTGGCAAAAGCTCAAAAGCAAACTTTTCAGTATCTCTACTTAGTTTTTACAACTGTCAGTCTGCTATGCTATAGTTTTGACGCTAAAGTTGACATATAATCTGCAGACATTTTTCAGAAGAGTCTGGCTGCGGACCTCCACCCAGAGGACCCTACCCGCACACCTCTACCAGGATGTACCTCCCCCCACATTAGTATTCTTTATAAAATAATATCAATATAAAATGTACGGATAAATAAAAAGGAAGATTAAACTAATTAAAGATTCACTCCCAAATCTTCAGCTAAATCACTGCATATCTGTTTCTTTCTGCTGTAGCTCCATATAAATCCTTACAATTTTAATGAAAATAATTAGCCGACTTCTACAAATTTTTGTACACCAAGACACGATTGACCGATTAAACGACAAAAGGACTACAGCCCTACCTGATAAACTGCATACAGAAAACGTATAGGTCCTCCATGCATGAAATTTATCTATGCACTTTCTCATACCTGCTACTGCCTTTCCATTCACTGCACTGGAGTATAGCTTCAGGTACAAAAGAATAGGAAGAAAATGTGCTGTAGCTCCTTTTAAATGATATGATTTTGAGAGCCCACTGCAGCACATGCAATTACTATGGAGCAGAAAGAGAGTCAATGGCAGGAACATGGTGTTTTTCAATACGTGATCTTTGGTTTCTCAAAGACTAGTTCACCTTGAAACATTTTAATGGGTTAAAAGAAGCGGAAAAATCTCCTTTTCAGTCTAGTTTAATTACTTACAATCATGTTATTTAGTCACAGTTTGTTAGTCAATGTTTTTCATAGAATCAAACAAGTAGCAAAACAATTATCTAGCTACTCACCCAAAATCTACAGTATATTTACTTTGCAGACAGCAATGTAAGTCACAAAATAACTTTATAATTGTGTATATAGTTTATTTTAATATAAATGTATAAGGCTCTGGATGTAATTTTCTCTAGGTTGGAGCTAACAGAAACCTTGCAGAAAAAAATACAATTAGTCTACTTTTTTTTTTTTAGAGTGACTGATTACTAATTGTGTATACAGCCAAGATCAATCATTTCAATCTATCATGTGTGTCTTAAAGGTACAGTATGTAACTTTCTGGAGGTGGCACATGACATCAAATGCATGATTTGATGAAAATAGGAAGTTAAAACCATACCAAGTTTTATGTTTCATCTGTTTTGCGCTCTTGAGTAGAGAAGTCTTGCCGTTCGTCTGCATATACAGTTGCCTGGCATCCAGAAAACGCACTTCTTCAATAATTTATGAAGATGTGAGTCTGGTCAAATGGGGTGAATCTGCCCGTTTTCAGATGGGCATGATTGACAGGTGGATTAGCCAATCAGGGACACGCACGGTCTGTCCGTATGGGAAATAATAAAGGAAAAAACTATCACAGGGGCTGAAAAACATTGCGGATTTTTGAAGAAATCATGACAGATAAAGAAAGTAATACATTTGTAATGTAATGTTAAATGGAAAAATACAAGCTGAACTGTCTGTACACATCACAAGACTACTTTTAACTACTTCACTGTCTCCTGGCTTTATTACAAACAACCGGCATGTTAACTGCTTCATAAAAGAGTGTGCTTTCTCTATGTGTCATGTAATTAGCTGCATATTTGGCTTAGAATAAGAACTTCACAGACTCAAACCAAAATATTTACTATATTTAAGTTTAGAAGCAACAGACGCCCACCGCAACAATGCATGAGTTTACTGTGTCAAATTAGTGAATGGAGGAGAGAGGAAAACAGTGTGTTAAAGTGCATTTAACAAGTCTTTAAGTGGGCTTTGATGAGACTTGGAGACATTTGGTGCTGTGGTTTGAGGACTTGTAAATGTCTATGGGAGCGTGGGTGGGCAGGGTTCACAAAGGCTATAGTTGTAGAACAGTGTCAGAAACTGGGATATGGATATAGCTGCAGTATACTGTTCTCTATTCACATTCAATTCGATTTAAATGTTGACCAATTGTACATTTAGTGAAGATTAATCCAGGTTTAGATCCTGATTTAGATTTGGGTTTGGCCTGGGTTAGTTCTGGTTAAGAACTAGCTATTGGTTTAATCATAGACTGTTGAAATTAAGGCTGGTTCGATATATAATGAAAATAAAAAAAAAAAACATATTTATTTAAGGCCATGCAAAGATATTAAGCATTCATGAATGGTTAAATTGTGACATATAGTCGGCTCTAAGAAGGCATTTCGTTTAGGTGCACTGTGGTCATGGTTTAGTCCTGGTATAAGTTCTGGTTTAGTTACACCAAGTTTAGCTATTTTAGGTATAGCTAGGCAATATGACAAAAAAATAAATAAATAATAAAAATGAAATCATACAATAAACAGAGCAAAAACAATACAGAAATTTAATCATTGCCATTTAACACAAAATAGTTTGCACATGTACTTCTACATTTAACACTATGTTCATTGATATCCAAGTCAATAAAGGCTTAACGTCAATCTTCATTTGCCACTTTGGGTATTGTCAGATCTAGCTCATACTGACCACATCATTTCAAACGTGGAACTACTTTTACCAGTCCCTTTGTCAGAACTTTGTTAATGATTAGGTTACACTGATAGCTGATAGGAATCAATTTGATCCATTAGCTTTGGAGGGCTAGCTTGGACTGGCCGTGATCATAGAGGCTAAACAGCAGCTACTCAGTGGAGTGAAAGTTGTTCTGTCAGGCAAGGTCAGTCCACAGACCTGACTCAGCCACGAGATACTGGCAGTGACGAGAGGACATGACGTCATCAAACATCACAACAGTCGTTTACTGGACTAGAAATCGAACATTAGCTCTCAGATGTTCAAATACATCCCTTCTATAACTACCTGCACAAACACATTAGGCTAATCCTCCAGTTAAGGTAGTCCTGACCAAGCTTATCTCAAAACATCACCAAAACCAATTACCCATTTGTCCTTATTTTCTATATTTACTTTTTACAGTAGCAATACATGTTCAAATGAGTATCTATATTCGATACTCACTTTCATATGGACCATTATCTGGGTGATGCTTTTTTCCAGAACTCATATTACTAATACCCAGATAACAACTGATAACCTGTGAGACTTGCATTCCACTATTGCTTGGTCATAAATACTTTCTCTAACCCTGTAACTCCTTTATTAATGACAAAGGTTGCACAAACAAATCAATAATCTTGCGTGAACATTTGAAGAGGCAGGTGGACACTGGTAAGGTGACTTCCTGGAGTTGTTGTACTGAGCAGATGGGCCCTCCTGATTTCCATGCATTGCTCAGGTGCAGGTGTGGGCCCAGACACACTGAAAATCCTCTCCTTCATTTCTCCTGCTCAGAGTTTGCATAAACAGAACGGCCCGACTCTTCACCAGTCATTATATTCTTGTATTCATGAGTGGTCAGGCCCAAGCAAAGATCTGGGATTACCCACCTTCCAACATAGAGAATATATTCATGGTGATACAGATGGTAAGGCTTACTGCTGACGAAAGCAGGAAGATGCAAGCGGCAAGAATTACGCAATGAGACAGCTCCCTCTTCAATTATTCTCACAAGAAATATACAACAAACACTTTAACCAACCTGGTCACAAACTGTATGTAAAAGGTGCACTTTTTAAAGTTCCTATATTACACAAAATTGATTCTTTGAGGCCACAGCCTAATGCTGTTACCTTCTCAAAAATATACCTGGAGTTGTGTTTTGTTTCATTCACATGTTTAAGTAACCCTTTATTATTAGTCTGTCTACATCTCCAAAGCTCAAAATGTTCTGTTCCACCTTGTGATGTCATGAAGTGGTAGTTTTCAAGTTAGCAGCTGCCTTTTACCTTTAGTTCAGTATTCAAGATTGGCAATTCCAGGGCTGAAATGTTCCAAATAGTTCTAGTGAAGGTGTATTGAGTTTAAAAACACAGTGGAGCTCTTCCTGTATTACCACATGACATCACACAAGGTGGAATAGAGTGTTTTCTGTTTGAGAGAAGAGGGTTTGCATGTCAAACATGTGTGAATGAAACAAAACACAACTTCAGGTATGTTTGTGATGAGGAAACAAAATTCTAACATAGATCAGAAAATAGCGCTCATACACGTAACATCAAAACATGGATTAAACTGAACTAAACCAGGACTAAACCAACAGGACCAAACCAAGTCTACATCAGGACTAAACTGGGCTTAAACCAGAATCAAACCAGGAGTGAACACAGTCTCGTATCAGATGTTTTAAAATCTTAACAATGATGGTAATAATGAAAATCTATGTCTATGTACAAAAAAGTCATTATTGCATTACGCAACTGGCAAATACAACAGTTTTAATAAAATCACAGGTTGATAACAGAACTGACACGCACATTCTCTATGGCAGACATACACATTACATTTAAATGAAGTTTCTCAACTCAACTCAAATATCAGGTACTGAACAACAGACCTTCATTGCATCTCACCTGTCTCTATAATAAGATTCACTGGTGAAGAAACTATACCACTTCATACAGAGTACGATTGAAGGCTACAGAGAAATCAATATATGGTTATAAAGGTGCTATTTCACAATAAAGCGTACATAAATGTGTTTTGTTTTCTTTATTGTGACGAACAATTTGTAAATCAATAAGACAAGAGTGTGGGTGAGGACCAGTCAGGAGTCCAAGTGAACTGAAAATAAGTTCACATTAGCGTCAATAATACAATTTTGTGTGGTATTATATGAAACGTTCAAATCCATCATCTCCATTTAATTGCTTTAATCCTTAGCGAATCCTTAGATCTATAAATTAGTTTGTAAATTAGGTCATATTTGATGTTTTGTACGTCTACTATTTTACATAGCTTTTTATAGGTTTTATAGGCACTATACTTTCTGGAAGAGGGTCCGCTGCTTGCTTGTCTCCATAGTAATGTTTTGCCTTGAATGTTACAGGCTATGCTTTTTATCTATCTCCATGACAGCAAGCAGTGTGGTGCCACCGGACCAAGTTACAGGTCAGATCTGAGAGGGGAGCCCCAGGTATTTCTGACCAATAAAAACATCTGTAATTGAATACATGCAATATTGATATGTTTAATGCCATACCGTGGAACATTCCAGGCAAAGCAATAACATCTCCATGGAGACAAGCAAGCAGCAGACCCTGTAAAAAAATTACACAGTGCTCCGTTAACAGATAGGTAGATTTTATGTATTATCCATTGGGTGAAAAGTTAATTTGGCTCTATTGAAAGGGCAAACGGCCACTCTCCAACTAGAATAGATGTGTGAAGATGCACCAGACTGGCAGAGAGCGTTCATTTAGAGTACATTATTTTTAAACCAACCATAGACTTTCACTTAACATTTAAATAATAACCACATTGTCACTGACTTCACAAAAAGGTGTCAAAAGTCCTACAATCTCTCTACTGATGGAGCACTTACCGTTTTATTCTAAATGTCACAAACGCCATGGCATTTCCAATTCTAAAATTACAATTATGGAAAAATCTGTTGCAAAGTGGAATTTCCCTGAGGTAATCCCAGCCACTTTACAGATCAGTACACTTTACAGTAAATCAAATAGCATTTTATCTCACAGTTTGATGTGGCAGTTTGGGATATATGTGAACTCTACGTAGGCCTGTCACGATAATTGCTATATCGACTTATGGTTCAGTGTATGACAGATGGAACAATACTTTTTGGGAGTCAGTATTTATCGTGGAACGTTTTTTTGCCCTAGTGGGAAAATTTTGATAATTTTTCTGTACTAAGATGAGATTTGAGCTGTAGAAGGTTGAATTATGAACTTCTATTATTCATTATAGATACAACGGAAATACTTAAGTGCATTCTGTTATTTATTCATTACATTTTGTGTTTTTTTAAGAATACTTTTTGGGGGATAATTCTGCTTTATGGTTTGGTTTCAATATTATTGTTTACCGTCTATATTTACTTCAACAATATATCGCACTTCAAAATTTGTTATCGTGACAGGCCTAACTCTATCAGTAGAATTCTTTTATTGTACAATTTAGTAATGAGAGGCAAGCAAAATTACAAATAAAAATATCTACACGTAGTTACACTGGAACCCAATGGTTTCCCTTATCACTTTAATAACTTCATTATACCACATTTTAATGGTGCACTAGGTGACTTTTCTGTTGGAAGGTCCACCACCTACTTGTCTCCATGGAGATGTTATTGATTTACCTGAAATGTTCCACAATGTGACATTAGACTTGACTAAAGGCATTTTTATTACACATTGAAAACCTTGAAAAGCATGGATTCTTACTATGATGACACACATGGTGAAATCACTTAGTCTCCATTTGGATTAAAAGTTTAATGCCATACTGTGGAACTTTCCTAGCAAAGCCACAGAGACCATTAGCTATTATGGTTTTTTTGTTTTTTTTTAGAAACTACAAACCAGATGCTCAATTTGAACTGAATTATTTTGCATTTCCCAAACTATGATAAAAAGACAATTAGCCACAATAGAATATTTTCATTGACTCCATCTCCATCCACCAAACATATTGCATTTATTGGCAACTTCAAGTTTATTGGTCCTGCGTTGCTCCATTTTCTTCAATGACTTTCTTACAAAACTGTGACTCTGATTGGAAGTAGCATTTCATCTCATTCATTTAACAGTTGAGTCTGGGAGAGCCATTAGGAGGTTTTCCGCATAGTTACCGGTGGTCAACCAATGAAATCCACAGTATTTAGGTTTAATAATCATACAGCTCCTATAAAGTGCAGTAATTATGATAAACACGGAAGACGAGCAGTGGTGCAAGTGAGTTAGTAGCACTGTAAACATGAGCTATTCAAATAGTAATTACTGGGAAACGTTTTGAGTGAATGTTGTCATGAAGGTGGTTTTGGAGCTTGTACAAAATGCACTAAACTAAATGATGAGAGGAAATTGGTTGAATCTTGTCTGTTTTTAAATTTGGCCATGTCTTTAATTTCAATTTTCCGCCAAGAAGAAAAAGGTTAAAGTGAAACCTCATAGTCTCACACATCACATGGGAGCGGTGGAAACAAGTATGCACCAGTAATAGTTTGAGGATCACAACTAAATATAAGTCATGAATAAAATCTCTCATTAAACTAGATTTAATTCAGTAATAAAAACTAGGAACGACGGTTGGTTTTCCATCTTGCTGCAAGAGTAATAACTTCACAATCCTCACAGCCGCAGTCAGCCAGAAATGTGAATTACTTTTACAAATATTTTTCCAAAAGCTGAAGTGGCCATATGTAGACCGAGGCAGGACTGTGACTGAACAGTAGTGCCAAATCAGACAGATGCAGAGTGAGAATACAAAGGAATTTACCATCCAGACACAGCTATTTGCTAAAGATAAAAATGTTATTTTTATCACCTCAGAAAAGTTACACACTATACCACAATGAGTATAACTTAAGTATTAAACAGGACCAAAATGGGACTAAACCAGGTCTAAATCAGGTCTAAATCAAGTCCAAGCACCAATCTATGACAAAATCAAGATACAGAATAAAACCAGGACTGGCAAAACAAGCACTATTAACCAACCAGATAAAAGTTCTAAACCCAAGTTGAGTCAGGAGTTAGAGCGTTCACCCATAAATCCAAAGGTTGGAGGTTCAGTCCTCAACTTCAACCAAGGCTGTTGTGTCCTTAGGCAAGATATTATTTGGAAAATCGTGACTGAAAAACTATTATTGTTAAAATATTAAAAGCAAAAATAGCTATAGTTAATATTTTATATTTATTTTGTTTTCACACATGCACAAAGTTTGATATAGGTGATATCGTGATGTTTCTTCTCACAATAATCAGAACTCCACATTTGATATCATGATACACCTTGCATTATATAGCCTTTGTAATACATCAATGTTTGGTCGTCACACTTAGGTCTGTTACCCCACCTGTAGTTACAGAAGTAGTGAACAGGAAATGCATGAAATTGGGAAGTAACTTAAAATGTCTGAAAAGCATCAATCCAGAGATGACCAGGACTAGCACATCTTAATACAGAGCCAGTATAACCTTCAGTGCAACTTGTACCATAATTTAAACTCCAAATGCCTTCACAACAGGAAGAAAAACTCAGAGCTGATTTATTAGCCTCTTGTCATACCTTTCACAACATGTCCGTCTATGATATGTGACCGCGCTACTGTTCTCCATTCTAATCTTTCTTCTCAGTGAGTTAGGAGGACCTATTAAAAGCCCGGGCGGGTAACACGACCCATGTGGCGCGGTCAATTTAGCCCCTGTGTTATTCCTACAAGCAGCTGTTGTGTGTTTTTGCTCAGCTTGACTCCCAAAATCCAACCTTCCCCACCCCCATACACTCCCATATACCCTTTCTATATGTCTACCAAACAGCCTGGAACTTTTTAAAGAGGCTTATAGTGTAAAGACAAACACTTCGGATTTGATTTGTGGAGCGACATTGAAACATGACTTGGCAATGGGCAGCGCTGGACAGGAGCTCAAAGTTAATTTGGCAGGACTTATGTTGGGATAGTAGCTGACATTCAAAGCGGTGTCCGGGATTGTGGTGATTTAGGAGGCGGGGCCGCTCATGCAACAGGCTGCAACATAATTATTGTCACTTCAATTGTGACAGAAAAAAGTGAGACAGTTTTAGTATAGTTCCTAAGTAGACTACAACCTCAATGAAATCTACAGAGCTGCGAAGACACACCATTAAAAAAAAAGCTTGAGCATTGACCCACAAAGAGTTTTGAGTGCACCATAACAGCACCAATATCAGTTTATTGAAGGTGCACTGTGTCATATCTTTTTGGTGGAGGGTCACTTTCCACTAAAAAGTTACGTAATGCTCATTTAATTTTGACACGACAGCATACACATATTTGATTGATTTGATATTGGATATCGAAAAAAAAGTAGCCAAAGATTAACAAACAAGATGTACCCAAGCTGGAAGTCATATAGTTAAGTTCTTAAAAATATTAGGGTTTTTGAAGCTTGAAGCGTTTACCCTGCTGTTTTTCAGTTTATGAATCACTGTTGTTGTGCAAATGAACCAAATGCAAAAACGAGAAACGTTTGTTTTGATTGAGCAGAGTCCCGGTGTAAATCACACCTCATCCTCTTTCCACTTCGTCACATCATAATTAAAAGTGACACAGCAGCTGGTCACAACACACTGTTAGCATTAGCATTCAGCTCATTGCTGATGCTGCTCACACCTACTCCCCAGAACATCTTTATAAAAGTAATTACTAGAAAATTTATGGGCAAAACCGACAAGTTTAAATCAAGAATAGATGATTGTGGCTTGAATAGCTTTAACTTGTCAACAGTTAATAATCAAATGAATCATACTGACAGTGTCCATGGGTTTCAGAGTGATCAAAAATTGCATTGTTGCTATACAAACAATTCAATACAAATCTCAATACAAAACATTTTTTTTTTTTCGAAACCCAAATAGGGATGTCAAGATTAACTGGTTTTGCAATTACCGCAAATATTTTTGGCGACGGTAGGTTAAAGGCATAGACTGTATTAAGAAGTGGACTAAGTGAGTGTGACCACACCCTTAGCATTCAGGTCCAGTCAAATGAAGCTAGCAGTTACAGGACTTTCGACCACGAGTATCATAGCAACCAAAGAGCCAATCCGGAGCGAGTCTGTTGAAGGTAACAGCCCTTTACTACCTGCACCGCTGGTTTAGCAGGGAGCGGGCACTTAGCAACGCTGTCAATCAAACCTGTTGCTAGCACTAGCGGGAGCGACCTTGAGGCAAGAAGGTGCCTGATCTTGATTTACGGACACAATAGTGAACTCAAAATACCAGGATCATGTAGAGTGGGTTAGTAGGAACATTATAAGACCAAAATGACGACCCTGACAGCAGCATTTACAGAGAGAGCGGTGACAGTTTTATAAAAAAAGAATTTTTTTCTTTTTTTTTCCCATATTGATTGCTCTCAACTTTTCTTTTCGATCTTCTTCCATCTTATTGAAAACATACACAGGTGGACTTCAGGCATAAAGAGGAGGAGGTCACTACACTTTTTATTTTGTGTTGATAGGACCAATAATTCCGGAGAAATCCACATTTAAAATTTGGAATGAGTTCGTACAATATATTAAGCCTAAAATAATGTGCGCCTTGCTGCAATCGTAAGAAACACATGCACGTGTGCATTACCGCTATCGTCAGAAACACGTACAAAGCCCGTGTGCTAAATTAGGTTTTAAGTTTCACTCATAAATTGTGAGAAAATAGTCGTTAACTTGGATTATAATGACAAGAAGCATGAGAAGAGCAAAAGAGCGGAAAGAAGGTGCTGCCTCTGAATCAGAGAGGGAGGGCGAGTGGGTCAGACGGCTCCACACACACAGACGCAGTGAGGAGGGAGACACTAGATTGCAAATTGTGCAGATTTAAGACAAAACTTGCGAAACGCGAGGAGACATACAGAGACACGCTGTGGCCCTGACTCAGAGCTTTCTCCTAAACAAGAGAGCGGTGACTCTTCTTCAGTCCCACGCGCTCTTTGCCATAGGATTTGCTATACACCTGTCGATTAAAATGCACTTGCCTTATCATTGAGATCGACCAAAGTTTAGATCGCGATTTATTGATCTTTCACTTTTTGGCACAACTCTAGATAAACCACACAAAATATGATCTTGGGATACTCCTTAATTATTGGTGTTTTCAGATTACAGAATGTGATCAGGTCATACTCCCAGATGGGGGCAGACACAAGAACTCACTTTATTACAACTAAAAATCTTTATCCCATCTGTATTAAATAATATTGGCCTATAGAATGTTGTGATGTCATCTGAAATCCAGCAATTAAGTAATTACAATCCCTATCCCTATTAGTCTCACATACTAGTTTCGCCTCATCTTTTTCTCCAGTCAAAGAGTGTAAAGACAACAGTGCTCTGCCTTCACTCTTACTGCACAGATGAAGAGGTGACAAGTATCAATTACAGTCCAGGCCACAATAAACAAGCAGGTGACAGTGTGTGCCAACCATAAGAGCCTTTCAAGACATTAAAACAAGAGCCTGTGTGAAAGTCAGAAACACATGAATTTCCAGTATCATCTTCATGAGGGAATCTACACTTGGGCCTGCCACGATAACAAATTTTGAAGTGTGATATATTGCTGAAGGCAATATAGATGTTAAACGATAATAACTGCAATAATAAAAAAAAATAGCAGAATGAAACACTTAGCAGAAATAGCAGAATGAAACACTTTTTTGCATCTATAATGTATCAATAAACTTATTTATTCAACCCTCTACAACTCAAATCTTATCGAAAAAATGAGTCGATATGGTAATTATCCTGAGAGAGCTACGTACACTGAATAACACCTGCCCAAGTGATGAGTCCTTCTTGAATGTCTAGGTTTCAACTAACACAAAGAATTCCCCCTACATAAATGTTAAGCTTCCTAACAAGCTATTTATGACGTGACGAATGCCAACTCAAGGTAAATATAGTAAAAGTCTTCAGCTGCACATATTCTGAGTGTAAGGTGATTCAATACAACTATCGACAAGTCAGATACTGATAAATGTTTGCTACAGTAGCTAATTGCTACATATTTCACAAATTGCCGTTTCAGCATGGCTTTAAGGGACAGCTGGTGCTTTGTGACTTAGGTTGCACTCACTAGGAATAAAAAATATATTGCAATCAAATTGAAATCACAATTTGAGTTGCACAGTTGTCAAATGGCAAAGGCTGTTTATAGAAATATCTTGTTGTACCTGCGGTTTAGACCTTTACAAACATGTTCTGATTATGAAATGCATGGGTTTCTTGTGTTAGTTTATCAGTTCATATTTCAGTCTTCTCTCAAATGTTAATGTTCCTGGAGTTGTTTACACCATAACCGAAATACTTGTCAGAATACTTGCAAATAGATTTTTTTTCCAAAATTGTGCAGCCCTAGTTTTCAGTTTTGTCTTGGCTTGGTCCTGTTCAGTCTTGGTCTAGTTCTGGTTTAGTTCCAGGTTTAGTCCCAACTGTAATGTGGTAATGTGTGGTGTGTGCAAGTTTGAACTGAAATACATTTTCTACCCATATATATATAGGCCTGTCATGATAAATACTATATCGACTTATCGTTCAATATATGTTAGATGATCATGATCATTTTTGTGGTCAATATGGGGGGTAGCCTGCATGGGGACTTTTTTTTAATACTAGTGTGGAATTTTTTTTTTTTTTTTCTGTTCTGCAATGAGATTTGAGTTGTAAAGGATTTAATAAATTACTTCTATGACTTATTATAGATTCAAAATAATCACTAAAGAGTTTCAGTCTGCTTTTATTTATTGCATTTTGTGTTTTTAATTATATTTTACATTTGGAATAGTTTTTTGGGCTTATAATTCTGCTTTAGGGTTCTTGTGTCAGTGGCGTAAACTACTTTCAATATTATCGTTTATCATTTATATTTTTTTCAGTGATATATCGTACTTCAAAATTTGTTATCGTGACAGGCCTACATATACACCCAATAAAAATATTCCCTGTATCGCTCAATAGCATCTGAACTTTGTACGTCTTTAAAATTACCCACAATTCAATGTTACTGCTTATGAATGCATAGGCACATTAAAATAATAAACTAATAAAAGAAAATGCTGAAAAAATAGATGGGCAAATGTGATTTTGCGTTCTGCTATCATATGTCATGATGTAGAGGAGAACTTTCATAACACCGGTCTATTGTCACAACTAATCAATAGGTCCACTGTGGATAAATCCTTATATTACATAGCACTGTTTACATATTACGTTATCTCTATTATTTAAAATGTGGTAATGCTATCACAAAATTTGATTGTAAGGGAAAAACATTATTAAAAATTGAAACCTAAAACGACTGCATCCATAGATGTCACATACAGCTTTACAGTGAAACTTTTCAAAGTACCGTAAAGTGCTTTTGATGTCAGGGCCACATGCACAGAATGGTCCTCTCCATCTCTGCTCGTGACAAAAGAGATTGGCCTGGGGTGAACTCACAAGCATCTTAATTTGTTCTGACAATCAGCCATAAGAAAGCGCTAACCGAGCAGTGCCACGGCTAAAGCACTCACCTCAGCACTTCAGACAAGAAAAGGAGAAAAAGCATCACTACCTCCAACACATAAGAAATAATGATACGGGTAGGCACTTGGAGACAGGCACTGTGGCTGTAATAGGGGCTTCAATTTAGGCTAGACATCCTGAGCTTCAGCTTAACAGTCTATTGCATTACAAAACATGTTGTGGTTTACATGCTTTTATCTTGATTCAAAAGATCTATTTTTGGCACATTTTAAGCCCACATTGATGTCATGAACCAACTGTAAATCCACTGTGCACAAAAGGTGAACTAGGAAAAGGTGAGGAGAATTTCCACAGGAGAGTATGGTATGGTAAAAAAAAAAAACACTAAAAAAGAAGGTCACACACTCTAATATTTCGTTGGACGCCTTTAGCTTTGATTACGGCACGTATTCGCTGTGGCATTGTTTCGATAAGCTTCTGCAATGTCACAAGATTTATTTCCATCCAGTGTTGCATTAATTTTTCACCAAAATCTTGCATTGATCATGGTAGAGTCTGACCACTATGCAAAGCCTTCTCCAGCACATCCCAAAGATTCTCAATGGGGTTAAGGTCTGGACTCTGTGGTGGCCAATCCATGTGTGAAAATGATGTCTCATGCTCCTGAGCCGCTCTTTCACAATTTGAGCCCGATGAATCCTGGCATTGTCATCTTGGAATATGCCCGTGAAGAAAAAGTCCATTGATGGAATAACCAGGTCATTCAGTATATCCAGGTAGTCAGCTGACCTCATTCTTTGAGCACATACTGTTGCTGCCCATGCAGTAATTATCCAATACAAGGCTCGTACCTATTTGCTTAGTTAAATCCAGGTGACGACTTTTTTTTTGGCCAGGCAATGTATTTTGAGGGTGATATGTAGTTAGGTATTTTGATCATTTTCACCAAATTGCATGAAAAGGAATTACTATAACCTAATTTCCAAACTGAGTAGAGCTCACTATAAGAAAAGTATAATAGGAAAAACCTATTATACTTTATTTAGACTTCCACAGCCCTGTTTCACTACAAACCTCTAATTGAGCAGTTTAGTCACATTTACCGCAGTGCCAAACGAAAAATATTACGCTATTCTGGAGATTTAGGGTCTATAGCCGAGAAACTATTTTGGTCTGTCTCTAAAGAAGACCATGTTTCAGATGTAACCGGTTGTTACAACCCCATATGTGTTACGTTTTCGTGTGTCGATGAATCCTGTGCCCTTTCTCCATGTTTTCCTGGCTGTGTGAGCCCTTTCTGTGGATTGGAGGACAGTTTTCCCGCCTGCCCCTGGTTGGCTGCTGCTTACTGGCCCCTGATTGGTGCATCGAGCTCCCACCTTGCCAATCCTGTGTGTCACCTGCAGCCACCTTCCCTGTTTACATCTGCTCAAGGCTGCGGGCTCCATCTGCAAATCAAACCAAAGGTTTCCAAATACTCATTTATAAATTATACACTGCATCAGATTATTAATTATACTCTTCTACATACATAAACCCAACTTTACAACATATTAAGCATAACTACTATACAGCCACATCAGCCCGTTTGATGTTATAATGTGTTTAATGCAGATTTATTTACGTTTTACAGAAAAGAAACTTAAAATCACATGGCTCATTTGCATAAACTATAAGCCTGAAAAAACAGCTGGCTCCTTGTGTGTCTGATGCGGTCAGCTGCTGTCAGAAGGACAGGACACAGTGTGATATATTTGTTTTGTGACAGAGGAATGTGTGCTGCTGATGGCGAGTCTGGAGAACCTGCTCCATGCTTGTGGTTATATCTTTTGCATAAACTATAAGCCTGAAAAAACAGCTGGCTCCTTGTGTGTCTGATGCGGTCAGCTGCTGTCAGAAGGACAGGACACAGTGTGATATATTTGTTTTGTGACAGAGGAATGTGTGCTGCTGATGGCGAGTCTGGAGAACCTGCTCCGTGCTTGTGGTTATATCTTGTTGGAGGTGGTTCATGTTAAACTTTTCAGAGATCACATGTGTGGGTTTAGCACAGCTCTTTATTTAACAACAGTACTTTCACTCAATTATGATGAAAACAATAACTGTAAAGATTGAAAGGTTTAAATAATTCTCATAAGACTCAGTGCAGTAGTGAAGGAAGGTGCACTTGTTGTAGTCTGTTTTGTGGGTGCTGTAGTTTTAACTGAACAGCTGTTGTTCGCGCCGCTGGTTAAGAGGATTCGGATCCACCAAAACCAGCGAGATCTCCTTCTCCTCAATGCTCCTCACCTCTCCTTGGTCCCTATTGTTGAGCACATGAGGTAGCTGTCAACGTCAAGGCAAAGGAGAAGGAAGGACAAGGAAGGAGGTATTTTTGCCTGATTTCGCATTGAACCCATGTCTCTTGTCTGTCACTTTTATATGTGTCAGACTTTGTGTTTGAGACATTAGTTTACTGTTTGTTTATTTGTATGTTATGTGTCTCTCGTTTTCATTTATCACTCGATTCTGTTGATAGGCCTTTGTGACTCGTTGTTATTGACGCGCTTATAGTTTTTGTGGTTTTGTAGTTTAGTTGATTATTTTTATGTACATATTTTATCTCACTTTGGTTAACTTATCTTTTACATTCCTGTTCATTCAATTACAACTTTTTTTATACCATTTTAACATCTTGTTTTTTGTTATTTCCCCTAACCCTGGCAGAGATAGGTCGTAACACTGGTCTAGACTGTCATTGTTCAGACTGTAGGGTTTATGTAAGACACGCCCCCACTTTAGTGTAAGACTTGGCTATAGTGAAAACACCTCCAAATTGACCCATCAGAAATATGGCTGAAATGAATCAGATCTCATGTTAAAATTATGCTAATTAATATTACTATAAATACTTGACAAAGAAGTAGATTACAGGTTCAAACTGAACTGAAACTGCACTGACCTAAGACGCAAAATGAGGTTTACTTTCTTTTACATCAGAGCACAAAACAGGAAATCTAGAACCACCACAAGACAGAAAGCAGAGGCGAGCACACTTCCTCACTTGAGGTCACTCGGATGTGTGTGTTGTGTGTGTATGTGTGCTGTGTGTATGCGTGTGTGTGAGTGGGAGGGGGGGGGGCACTCTGCTGCCTCTGGGGAAAGGCAGAGGGGTCAGAGGGGACTCGAGTTGGTCATGCACTGTCCTCCAGCATCTCCACACAGGAGGCTAAGAGCACAACCCAAAGCCTGCACTCTTTCTAGGACTTAAGTGAATGGCTGAGAAAAGATCAACAATTTTCCTCTAGATTAAGTCCACAACATGATACACGGAGTTACAGCTGCTCAGTGCTCCATGTTATTAGAATATACCGCAGGCTATCACTATATCAAATCAAATATGGATCGTAATCGGCTGAGTTTAAGAATTTTCTAACCGTCCAATTTAATCTTCATGATGATCTGCTCATTGATAATATTGCTTACTGCTTATCAATCATCAGAATCATGCTACACTGACCAAACAAAGGAATCTTGATATGACCAAAATTTGATATCATTCAAATGCATTTTTAAAAAAACACAAGACATTATGCTAAGGTGGGTATAGCTCAACCCCCTCAGCCTCCCTACAGTAGCTGTGCCTAAATATAGCAGGGCAGGGGCTTGTATGAGCCATGACTAACTGCTGGCCACAGTAGTGACATCTCCGCCAGCAGGCAAGTGCACCAGCTCATGACTAAACTCTCACAACACCACTCTCTCCTGTGTATTTTTACATAGTCCAGTCAAGAATCCATCCAGGAAATCTTGTTTTTCAGCCAAATTCAGCATTACTATGGCAACATGAGGCCTTTTTTCACTTCGAGATTCGAGAAACATTTTCAAAAACGTGGCTCGTTTTGCTCACATAAGTATTTCTGTGTGCTTGCTTTGAATAACTTACTGGTAAGCTCCACAGACGCCAGTGGATAAAACCAGACATTAGGCTTCAATTTGCCCCAGTAACACTTCCATTAGAGGCAGAAGACGCTGAGATGGGTGGGTCCCTCACAGATGACTCCCTTAAGGCGAGCATCTGTGTAGTTCATTCTGAGGGGCAAGCAACGGGACCGAAATCACATTATAACCCCATTGGAGAGGACAGCACAGGGTAATGGGAGGTCATCCAAACTGCAGGGTATTACCGCAGTTACACAGAAAATGTCAAGGCAAAAGTCATGGTATTATGTTTAAAAAAATGCAGATTTTGTCTTTTGTGTTAAAATGTAGTTTTAAAACCCCACAGGCAGAATACTACACTTACAAATAAGACTGGCCTCTAACATTTGATTGCAGGGTTAAACTGAAGAATCAATACAAAATCATATGTTTTCTGTATTAAATTATGAATATTTTTATTGAAACAGCTCATATTGTCTCTCAACTGTTCATAGACAACAAATGATAATAAGCCATGTTTATGTGTTATGTGTAGTTATATCTTATTATACACAATCCGAATATGTTTTAATGTACTGTATGTATTGGTGCTATGGGACACCACTGCTGTGCACCCATAGGCTTGGTGCAGTGCTAACACAGCCACATCAATGATGGAAATGCAAACAAGCAGTGCTGTGTGGAGTGGCCACAGGGGACAGCGAAGAGCAGAGGCATGCACAGAGGTGATGACTTTGTACAATCAAGAATGAGCTAGAGCAGCTCCACTGCTCTCCACATGATGCTATATTTTCTATCGAGACCAAAGTGAGGGCCACAATCCACACTGGGATTAGGAGGTGATACAGAGAAAAAAATTGTTGGAGTGGGCTGGAAATAGGTGCTTTTCTCACAATATACAAGTGACTCAGAGTGTGTTGTCGCGTAGACTGCAACCTGCCCAACAAATGAATGGAAAAAGGACAAAAATAATAAGTCATCAGGAGGTGAGGCTCTGCAGTGTCTAAGTGGAGAACTCATAGGCACGACTGGCCTAGAGCCTTTCCATTATTGCACAAGAGTATTCATTAGTTTATATATTTTGTCCCTTGGTCTGCAGAATAAATAATTAAACAAATCATGCAAATAAATAAACAGATCCAAACCTTTGGCAAGAATGACATGTTCCAACAGCTATATATTTTATTTTATATTTATAATTTATTGTTATTACTAATTATGCAGTAATTAAGTGAATAGTGCTGTTATGATACTAAAATGTCAAACTCGATTCTAATTTTGATACAAAAATTGCTCTTTATTAGACAATACAATATCATTTTCAACTTTAAATATTGGCTTCTATAACATAGTATGCGGTCTACAGCTGGTTGGAATATGGATCAAGAAGAACATTTATGAAATGTCAAATTTTTTCCATATCAATGATGATTTGATCACTGATTTTGTAAAATCTTCTTGCACTTGTCAGATGTATGACTGGAACAGGTTTGTGGTTACTAATAAAAATGTTTACAACTTCATGCAGTCACTTTGGTGGACAGTATTTTCTCTAATCCTTCACAAACTTCCTCCCTGTAAACTGCTTGTGTTTATTTGTGTTGCAAAATGAGACAGTCCATTGACAGTTACAGTGGTAATGATGATGGAGCAGTGGACAGTGTTTGAACAGGTGTGATTGTCTGTTTGTCTGTTTGCCTCTTCTCAGCTTCTGTTTATTGAAAAAGCAAAAGTGAAAGACAGAAATATTGTGGTTCAAGGACCATTTACAGACTAAAATTATTCATGCTTGTTTTCAATCTCAAAGGTATAACTTAAGCTACACATTGACAACTTCAGTGTTAAAAATGGTGCACAATTTATCCCTAGGTTGTGGCCCGGATAGAATCTTGTATGTTTTTAGGATAACTGACTGACTGAAAACTTTCATTATTACTGTGAGGTCCCCTCTCCAAAGATCTCACCTGTAACTTGGCCTGTTGGCATCACCCGCTTATCTCTATGGTGATAGTCATAGGTAACTTTAATGCCATACTGTGGAACATTTTAGGAAAAGTATTAGCACCTCCATAGAAACAAGCAGATGGTGGAAAGGTTACACAGTGCACCCTTCAACAATTCAATATTTTAGTTTTGATTTGAATAGTATGGTTTCCTTTCTACATTTGTTATGTTAATGGAAATAAAACAGTATTACATTTTCCAAAGATGCAAGTATGTGCTTGCAA
This sequence comes from Periophthalmodon schlosseri, assembly GCA_000787095.1. Lineage (NCBI taxonomy): Eukaryota > Metazoa > Chordata > Actinopteri > Gobiiformes > Gobiidae > Periophthalmodon > Periophthalmodon schlosseri. The sequence continues at coordinate 55,576 of KN472198.1, read as the reverse complement.
ATAAATTGAGATTATATCAAAATTACAATATACATCTTTTTGTGCTGAATCAACATCAAAGTCAGGCAATCCTTTCAATGCCCAACAAGGGCCATCTCTGATCACATTATCTTTTACAGTACATCAAGCGCATTACCCACAATGCTTCTGTACAGGTGTGTCCTCTGCTCCATTCTTCTCTTTTGTTTTTTACATAAAGAGCATCTCCACAAACAAATGCAGCACAAAGAAACTCCTTCTAAGTAAACAAAATATCGGACACATGACACCGGGCACTGGTCTGACCCGAGAGCTCTGATTGGCTGAAATCAAACTCACTGATTTACATAGACACACACCCAGACAGTCTACATAGAGCTGCAGGGGTTACTTCAATGCATTTAAAGAAGAAATTAGGAAAATTTCGGGCAAAAACAAAGTGCCATGTGAAATCTCAATGGAAAATTTGGGGTAGATGCCTATATGTGTTGTTAAAAATGAGGCCTATGCTCTGTGACTTGAGCTCAGAATCCGATGCTAATTTTGACAGGGATATGGGTAAAATTAAGTCTTTCAATATATAGGCTTTCAAAGTTTAAACATCTAGTTAATAAAGTTGACTATAAGGGTATACTGTCAAAACCAGACTTGGTGAGTCTTATTCATGCATTTGTCTCCAGTAGGTTAGACTACTGTAACACCCTGCTCACTGGCCTCTCCAAACGAGTGTTAAGACAGCTGCAGTACATCCAGAACGCTGCTGCTCGGGTCCTGACTAGAACCAGGAACTACGAGCACATACGTCCTGTGCTCAGGTCTCTCCACTGGCTCCTGTGGCTCAGAGAATAGACTTTAAAGCAGCTTTAGCACTAAAGTACATCTCCGATATGTTAGTGCCATATGAACCATCTCACACTCTGAGGACTTCAGGGACCGGCCTCCTGCTGGTGCCCAGAGTCAGAACTAAACATGGGGAATCAACATTTCAGTTTTATGCAGCTAAAACCTGGAACACTCTTCCTGAAGATGTGAGACAGGCCTCTACTTTGACAATGTTTAATTCCAGGCTCTAAACGGTTCTGTTTAGCTGTGCATATGACTGAACGGTTTTTATTCTGCACTCTTAAATTTTTTTCTGCACTCGTAAATTTTATGATGATTATTTATGTTTTGATTTGTTTGAATTGTGATTCTGTGATTTTGTATTGTGATGTCTTTCTTATTCTGTAAAGCATTTTGAATTACTTGTGTACGAATTATGCTATACAAATAAACTTGCCTTGCCTATATATAACTATTAAGCTACAAAGGCCACTCAATGTACAGAGATCACAACCATTATAGCATTAAGCATTACAAACAGATTTCTTTTCCCATGAGGGGTGTGACTAAACTTTGAGAGTCTGGAAAAGCACAAAAAACATGTATTATTATTATTATTTTACTTAGAACACTAACTCAAAGCCAAAAGGGTCTTCCCCAGTGCGTCTACTCAGTGGGACATTGCCGGAACACCTCTCCAGGAGGCATCCGTGATCTTGTCCTTTCAGTCATAACCCAGCTCATGACCATAGGTGAGAGTAGGAACTAGGGATGCAGCAATACAGTTTTCCCACAATTCAATACGTATCTCGATACACGAGTCACGATATCGATTTGATACGTTTTGAGGTGCAAAAAAAAAAATAAAAATTGTCATGTTATTTTTTTCTACTAATGAGCAAAATATAAACACTTGATGATATTAACATGAAACATCACAATACAACCACTGTAAAGTGAAGTGTTGTAGTTCATTTGGTTCAATGATTTACACCTCAGAATTTTTATTCAGTAAAAATAAATCTTATGCTTTCTAACTAGAACAGTTTTTTCATAATATACTCTAAAAGAGGCTGCTAGAGGAAATCCACTATTATAGTTTTCCTTTTTTGATGGGGATTTGATGATTTATTTGAATTATTTCTTTTCTTTTCCTCCTGAGACCGACCAATCAGATAGAGTCTGAAAAAAAAGATCCAGTTTATCGCGAGTCGCATGTGAATTACGAGCACATTTGATTAATGACATATAAAGCCGGTTTTAAAGCATTTAAAGGATCACATTTGTCATTGCTGGGACATAAAATAAAAAGTGACTGAAAGCTAAAACCCATCTCTGTTAGAATAATTCAGCTGTTTCCCTTCCGGACCAAAACAAATGACAACACAGCGCACGTGAATGGACAAGTGCATATCAAGCCAACACTTGTATCGAATCATGACACCTGTATTGAACAATTCAATATAATATTGAATATCTTTGGAACATAGGAACATAGATTGACCGATAAATCGAGAGGTTTGCCTTTTGACTCAGTGCCTTCTTCACCACGTCCCATACAGCGACCACATCACTGCAGACGCTGCACCGATCCACCTGTCAATCTCACGCTCCATCCTTCCCTCACTTATGAACAAGACCCCGTAATACTTGAACTCCTCCACTAGAGGCAGGGACTCCCTACCCAAATGGTATGTTGTTTTTTTTGGGTTTTTTTTTTTTAAACCACTTGCAAACATCCCACCCCCCACTACATATCAGTATTTCCCTCAGTGATGGGAGAGACTTGATTATGGGTACAGGAGGGTGCAATTGGGTGCAGATGGGTGCAGAGGGGGCAGGGGAGTCTTGGGAGGGGGATAAATCTATTGGAGCTGTCAGACTGTGGGCCTGCTGACAAGGAGGAGCCTAAAATACCACCCTTCCATTTCTGAGCTGCAGTGAGTCACAATCTTTAAGGCTTTGTCATGTTTTCACTGGAAATACAGTTTAGCAACATTTCAGAATGCAATTCCCTTTTGGTTGATCAATGTAATTTTTGGGAGTTTAGAGACAAGAGTTATTCTCAGCAACTGGGGGCGTAGGCAAGTTATACCCAACAACAACTATTGGAGAAAAAGTCTTCAGTTTCATATTTCTAAAGAAGTTCTCTATAAAATGATAAAATGTATTTACTTTTTGGCCACAAATATTGTAAAATGATCATTGTTGTGTTCAGTCAATTTTGAGGATCTTTAAAGGTGCTGTACTTGATGTTTACCGCCTTAAAAACAGTACTAGTTTATTTTTAATTGGGTGCAGCAGTCCAAACTTCTTCCTTAGTTTCCTCACGCATTTCCTCCTAGCATTCTAATTATTCACCGTGACGGGTTAAGTGCTTTTCACAACTTTCAGAAGCCAGTGCGGAGTATTGTCGTCACTATAATACTAATAAATAACAAGTTGCTAACAGTAAACCAGCCTTACTTTTTGGTTTGCAGACAATAAAAAACGCTTTATAATTAGATGCAAAAGCACACAGTGGTCTCATTTTGACCCTGAGAGCTGCTTTTACAAAATGTACTTTATTACATGGAAAAATCAACCCCTTTAACTGTAAGAGCCATCACACCTCTGGTTCATGTCCCGCTCCTCTGTCCTCTCTGCTCTACCAACAGGTCCTCTTTGTTTACAGCGTGTCGCCGGCTGTTTATAAGAAGCTTCTTTCCATTCGCTCACACACTGTTAGCTTACTGTGTCCCCATGCACCACCAGACATATCACACCCCTAAGCAGACACCAGTCCCCACACAAGAAGTGCAAGTAAATGCAGTACTTTGACTACTCATTTAACAAAGGCTTAGTTAACATAATTTTATTCACAATTTTACTCAAAGTCTTGCTTATCTTTGAAATTTTGGTGTAGTTTATCATTTTACCTCTTGGTTTGACACAGGCAGCAGATGTGACAGAGGTAATTGCATAACTGTTACCATGCAAACATAATGTTAACAAGGGACAAAAGGTACTTTTCAGATTTTAGAATGTGATGATGTTATACTCCCAGATGGGGGACAAGAGCCAGATTCCCCTATTGATTATATTGTACTTTGTCATGAAATATACAAAAGGTAAATATACAAATGTTGAACCTGATCATTTCAATTAGAGACTAGACCCAAGAACTCATCGTATTACAACAAAGATTTGCATTTTAACTATATTAATTTTAGCTGTCCCCATTTGTATTGGTCTAGAGAATGTTGTGATGCCATCTGAAACCCAGCAATATTGCACAATAGTTATGATTAAAGTAATAAAAATAAATGAAAACACGCTTATTTTTTAAATAGTTTAAACTTCCTCCAAAAAATGTGTACTGTACACTGACACTGAGCTGATAAAGCTCACCACTACTTCCTGTATTTTTGTTTTTGTATTTTGATTTCTTCTCAACTTTTATTTCTACAAACCATATTTAACTGATGTAAAACAATGATAAATATTTACCACAGGGTAAGTTCCACTAAACCAAGTAAAAACATAAAAATCTGTCATTCATATCGGTCCTTCATATCAATCCTTCGTATTGGTCCTTCGTATCGATCATTCATATCGGTCCTTCGTATTGGTCCTTCATATCGGCCCCCTCATATCGGTCCTTCATACCGATCATTCATATCGGTGATTCATATCGGTCCCTTCATATCGATCATTCATATCGATCCTTCGTATTGGTCCTTCATATCGGCCCTTCATATTGATTATTCATATCGGTCCTTCATATCGGCCCCTCATATCCGGTCCTTCATACCGATCATTCATATCGGTGATTCATATCGGTCCCTTCATATCGATCATTCATATCGGTCCTTCGTATCGATCATTCATATCGGCCCTTCATATCGATCATTCATATCGGTCCTTCGTATCGATCATTCATATCGGTCCTTTGTATTGGTCCCCCTCATATTGGTCCTTCATACCAATCATTCATATCGGTCCTTCATATCGGTCATTCATATCCTTCGTATTTATCGTCATTCATATCGTCATTCATATCGGTGGAGAGATAACTCGCTCCGAAGCCTCCTACTAAACGTTTTATTGTGACTGTTACTGCCGTTCAAATGCAGCCCATAAACTCAAGCATTCCTAACAATAAAGAGGAGCAAAGATTAAAAGTGCAGAGCAGTGGGTTCTTGTCACCAGTGTCTCCACACCCTTCGGTTTGCAGACAACCAGCTCTAAAAGTGAGATGAAGGCTTGTGCTATCGTTTTTACGCTGTCATATGAAATCAAAATGTCAAAGCAACTTTCAACGATGTTTAAATTGATTGATACATTTTGGAGCATGGGGCAATAAAAATAATACAGTTTATCACGGTAGAAGGGTAGACAATAATGGTTTGTGGTACATTTTGTTTAATTGCATAAAACGTTATACTTATTCATGATGTTTTCTTCAATTATACCAGCCTGTCTGCATCTGAGAGGCGAGTGGGACTAAAGTGAATGTTGATAAGATATGATTACCAACTGAAAATGTGTTTTGAACTTAAATGTATTGACTTGAAGTTTTGGCTATGCTATTTGAGAGATACAGAGTGTAAAAATGTACTTTTTCTCAATTTACGTTTATGTCAATATGAGGATCTTTTATTGGAGTGTGAATGCAAATTACAATACTTAATAAAACTGGTTTCATATGCTGGGCTACATCTGAAACACATTTTAGAGACAATTTCTATAACTTAGTAAACTCATATAAAATTAAACTGCACTATTTCCTCCTGTGCAAGAAACTGCTGGCTAATATCTCTTTAAATGTGCACTAAGTAATTTTTCTGCTGGAGGGCCCACCACTTGCTTGTGATGTTATTGCTTTGCCTGGAATGCTGGCATGTACAGTATGGCATTAAACGTATCTATCTCCATGAATACAAGCAGTTACAGGTCAGATCTGTGGAGAGAGAGGCGACCCAGTTTTCAGAAAGAACATATTTTCAAGGTATTTTTGAGCAATTTAATACTACACCTGTAATTGTTAACAAACATAGATAGGTTTAATGCCACACAAGGAACATTCTAGGTAAAGCAATAATGCATCCTTGGAGACAAGCAGATGGCAGACCCTCCACCAGAAAAGTTACACAGTGCACCTAAAAAAATCTATAATTTCCTGTCACTGTCCACATTCTGGAGTTAAAAAAAGTTTTGGTCCATGTTTGTTCTCCTTCCCTGGACATACTTGTGAGGATAAGGCTGTGTTAATCCAGAGGTGAGCTGAATGGCAGCTCTGTGAGTGTGAGGCAGAGAGGAAGGAGGCCAGACGGAGACCCCAGGCACCAGAGCTCCACCAGCACAAAGACAGGCTCAGAGCGAATGTGGAATAATATATAATATCATAATAGTAACACGTGTGTGTGCTAAAACATGCTGTAGGCAGGAGCAAGTAGAGCAGGCGTGTTAAGAGTGAGTGTTTGAAAGGTACACTATGTAACTTTACTAGTAGAGGGCCAGCCTCCTGCTTGTCTCCATGGAAATTATTTTGCTTTCCTTGAATGTTCCACAGTATGGTATTAGACTTAAATGAAGTCACAAAGTTTCAGGTCACATCTTTGGAGAGGAAACTCTTAAGCAACAAAAACACATGCAATTGAATCATTCAAGATATAGAAGATATAACTTATGTTTAATGCCATACTGTGGAAATTCCAGGGC
>KN472198.1:14238-40186 GCA_000787095.1 Periophthalmodon schlosseri | reverse complement strand
GTGGCATGGGGGAGGGGGGAGCTGGGGGGGTTGTTGCCGCGGGAGATTACTTGCAGATGTTGTTTTGGGGGGCCCTCGGTGCTTATTTAACAGAGGATGTGGAACATAAATCTCCCAAGCCCTCAGCAGCAGGTCACACATGAGGCCGTGCGGCTTCAGCTTCCTCCTCAAAGGGGTGTATAGAAATATTATGTAAAATAGGTCTTATCAATAACATAGCAAAATAAGGTTCAATCATGTCATCTGGGCAAAGTAGTTTAAAGTGATTTTTAACTGATAAGAACGAAATTTAAATACTTCATGAAACAGTTGTGAGCTGTGTGTGTGATTTGTCAGTAAAATGAGTAACAAGCCAATTAATTATGAAACCATAGTTCTAATCTTTAACATTACAAAAGACAGCAAAAAAACAGCGAAAGGTCAAATTATGTCAACAGGACTGAGAATTTTAAAGTGATCTTTAACTATGATGTGATGGTTGCATATGAATTCAACTTAAATCTGTTCACTAAAATGAGTTACACATTCGCAAGTCCCATTTGTTGAGGTTTGTGTTGAGAATCAGAATCGGAATAAGTTTTATTACCATTATCAGCAAACAAAATTCACAAACTAAGAACTTGCTTCGGCGTTATGGTGCAACATTAAACAAACAAAAAAACTATGATGAAGTACAAATAAGGCCATGCAGGTTAAAAATAGACTATGATATACAAATAGCTTACAAAATATGCAGTATGAGCAGAGCAACAGTGCAAAATCTGTAGGTTAATTACAGTTGTTTAAAGTGACAGTAACTGGTGTTATAAAGTGATGTTTAAGAGCTCTTCACGTGTGTAAGAGCATGCTACACTCAATGTACACACAAGAACAAACACAACAAAGAGCACCAGAATGCCATGGCAACCATACATGGCGCCATCTTGGATTGTAAGAAGATCATTCTGTAAAAACACCAAATTTAAGTTAAAAAGCTGATGATTAACTTGGGTTTTTTTTTTAATGTAAAAAGCAGGAAAGAAGGTAATATCATGAGACAACTTTTGATATTGCAATTTTACATGCAACATAATTGCAATAAGTTATTTTCAGTTTAAATATTTTTTAATCATATTGTAGCATTTTGTTGTAAGGAAACACGGCAAACTACTTCTTGTTTATTTGCTGAACACAAGGGCTACTGTAGGCGGCAACTCATGCCAAAACAAGAACAAAACCACAGCAGTCTCAACTCAGCAGGGCCAGTCTCCAAACTGACCAGTAACTGATGAATGGAACCATCACATAAACTTGTTGGCATCAGTCGCCACCAAACTGCTGGAAGAGGGTACAAGACCTGCAAGTGAGCCTCTTGCGTGATGTGCTTCGGTCACAGTAGTCCTCCACATTCTTCCTCTGTTGGCCCCAGTAGAAGCCTTGCTGCAGAGTGTCCTTGTGACCCAAAAATGCCCTGTGCCCACAGCTCCATGGCAAACAGTGAGAGCAGCCTCTTGTAGTGAACTACAGTCAGATTGTAGTGGAACTACAATCTGCCATCTCACCTCCCCTCTTCTTGGGTTTTTCCACCTTCTTTGTAACACCCAGCTGCATAGGTGTAAGTCCTCCCACATCAACCAAAGTCCCTTAGTAGCTCTGGAGAGGGCAGCAATGTCAGTCCAACTGGGCCATTGTTGGTTTGCAATACATGTGAGGACCAGGCTGATCTCACTGTTCAGTTCCTGTTGACGGGCCCACTCAGCTCTATCTATGTCCACTAGTCCATGATAGGCTGGTTCATACAAACCAACAGTTGCACAATTAACTGCCTGCTGTAGCTCCTTGTTTTCCTGGGACTCCTTCTTTGCACAGAGAGGGCATCCGTGTTACTGTGGCATCCCCCTGGTGTGTGCACCACCATGAGGTCATAGGCCTGCATTGGTATAGGCACTGGTATTGCTACATGGTTGACAACTGGACTAAAATCAAAATTCAAGATCTGGAACCTTTAGTGCAAATATTAATGCTGTGGATCCGAACATCAAGTTCACACGGGAACAGGCCAAGGAGAACAAATTGGCCTTTTTAGATTGTTCAGTAACTATAGGAGGACACTACGACTCAGGCACAGTTCACACTTAGTGTAGTTCAATAGACCTAGCCAACAAACAGAAACTGTAAACAAATGAGTGTTAGTTTCAGTATAGTTAGCTCCTCCCTTCAGATAGATCTAAGGCAGTGTCCTCCAGCAATCTGAGCAGAACTGAAGAAGCAGCTTGGATGAGCAGCAAATCGTCTGGACTCAAAAAACTTTTTTGTCCAGTTGACAGAATAGAATTTTTCATTTACTTCTATTTATCTAGGACAATTTACCGAAAACCTAACTGAAATCGTGTTATTGAACTAATGTTTGAATGCATCAACAATCTAATATGGGAGACATTTTGTAAGCAACCAAATAGGTATTAAAACATAGTTTATGAGCATTTATGAGCCATTCTTATCCCGCAGATCATGAAGCATTAACAACAGTAATAACAAATCAGCAAAGCACCTTTCTTCCACACATTCTTTTTATTTGTAAATAATAAAAATGAACTTTTTTTTAAATATAAAACATACACATCATTTGAGCCACATCATCTATACAAACAAGAAATGTTGCAGTGAATGCTTGAGTATTTTCTAATTTTCTTTTCTGATTCCATGTAACTCAAAAGTTGTAAACAATCAGCATTTTTCCTGCTAATACTGACAGAGAAAAATAAAATAAAAAATCAAAATAAATAAGACAACCTGCTTCACTGAGAAAAGAAAACCCCATATTAGTTGAAACATGGGCAGAGGATGGGGTTGGATGGATATTTGAAAGAGCACAGAGAAAGTGTGTAGTTGTATAGTGGGTTGTGCGTCCACTGATGGTCCCTAAACAGATGCTGCTCAGTTGAAGACTTGGCCCCGTTGTATATAGCACAAACCAGTGAAGGCTATACTGAATATTTACATGTGTGACTCTGTGCATCATATTCTCTATATAGAACTAAACAGTCCACATATTAGAATATCCTTATGTTGAAACATAATTCATATTTCCTCTGATTTGTACATGTATTGATACACGTGAGCCCCTCGGAGGTATAGTTTATTGTGTACTACAGTGAGAGGGGCGCAAGGACAGGACAGGTAGAAATCTTTGCTCCAGAAAAGACATCAAGAGTAAGTTTTGGGACACACATTCTGGACTGAGGGACGCGTGGAGACTGCTGTCGATGTGTCGTAGTTGTAATGGCTTCTTGGTTTTTACCTCTTTAATATTCAAGTACGAGCAAACTGTACAACTGCATGCAACAGACAAGCGGCCCTACAGCATGAGAAACTAACACGAATCTACGTCTTTTTTCGGTTTTACAAAAATGTGCATGCAGCTTGGAACTGGTTCCAAAGTCATGCTGGCTCCGCCCCTTCGCACAATGGGCGGGGTCTATGGGCCAAACGGAGGATGGGCATTGGTGTGTGCGTCCCGACAGATCAGTCTGATTGGTTACTTTCACATTCACAGAGATGCACAAGGAAACTGAGCAATTCATCTGTTTTTCTAGACCGGTGACGGGATCATTGCTTTATTTTTTAACTACATATTTATTTTTTCTTCAAAAAGTTAAACTTCTCGTACAAAATCAAGCTCTTGTGCTTGTGAGTTAAAATCTCAAAATAATGTAACGCAAGTCTGGATAAAACGTGCTGGGGTGAGGGCACATAAAAAGTATATCTCCTATGCGTTTTTATTTTTTATATTTTTACAGCGACATTGTACCCTTGTGATATTTCAAAGTGACATAGACTTTATTTATTGGTCAACCTCCTGAGAGGCCTAATATACATCTATACAAAGACGACTGGCCTTGTTGACCAGTGGTGGAACAAGGAAAACAACGCAGCACACTAACTCACTGTAAAAATGGTGTCTTCATCACCAGGCCCCCCTATTGTTACACCCCTGCATAACACTTGCAGACACTTAATAGTTTTTTATCCTTTGTGTTTCGATTTTTTCTCTCCATGCACACATCAGACTGACAACATATCATGAGCACTGCAAAAACATCATGTGCAAGTTTAAAGAAAAGCTAAAAGTTTAAATAAAATAAACATCAAACGTTCAAACAGATTGGCTTTCGGGTAGCCATGGTAAACATAGGGAGAGAGGGACCAGTGATGGGACTAAGGTCTAGGCACCGAAAGAAGGCCCTGTGCTTCCAGACTTAAGTTCCTGGCAGGCTTGGGTTTTCTGCAGTAATTGTAATAGTAGTACTAGGAGGAGGAGAGCGCCCCTTGTGGTTGAAGAGGCTGACGTCCTCTATCTCAAAGTCCATACATTCTGACGCTTACATACAATACGTTGCTATTGTTGATTCTTTTTGATACTTGCGCCAATAAATTAGTCTCTACTTGCTTACGGACTCAAAGTTGCGTTTTTTTTTTCCCTCAAATGGACATGAAACACTGAAACGTCCCCAAGCACAGACAAACTAAAGAAGTGATTGTCAGATCTTAACAAAGCTTTCTCTATAATACGACTGGTTCTGATTGTTGTCTATGGGAGTTGGTGTAATGACTTGGTTGGTCCACTAGGTGCGGACCCCGGGGGGCCCTGAGGAGCTGTCCAGTGATGACTGAGAGGCCCTCCGCGTCAGAGAGGCCAGTGTGGGGTCCACCAGGGAGGATGGGGGGAATAGCTTGTACCAGCCGATTACTGTGCTTGATAAGTCCAGTTCATCCAGTAAGACTTGTGCAACTCCCATGAAGCTCTTGTGGTCCATACGGCCGTAGTCTCCCCAAACAATCACCTACAGGAAAAAGAATTATTAGATCAAATAAATAAAATAACTAAAAATGAAAAAATATCATACCATATCACACCACTGTAGTTGAGTAATTACACTGAAATAACAGCACTGTTACTTGATACTTGTAGCTTTAGGATGCATTGTTTTTCTTTGTTTTAATGGTGCACTATGTAAGTTTTCTGGTGGAGAATCCACTACCTGCTTGTCTTCACAGAGATGTTATTGCTTCGTCAGAAACACTCCACAGTTTAGCATTAAACATATCTATCTTGCATTTATTCATTTTCCAAGCAATTCAACATCTCCAAAGAGACAAGCAGGTAGTGAACCCAACAACAGAAATGTTAGTGATCTATAAAAAAAAAAAAAAAATTTGTTTTAAAAAATGTATTTTGACTTTTTTATTTTTCCTTGGGGAAAATCTCAAATCTGCATCTGATATTAGAGATCATATTTTAAAATTATATACAGAACAGTATATTTTCAACACAAACCACTATGTAGTACATTTTGGTAAACCTCTAGGAATCTCTTTCTGATGTTTTTGTGAAACATTTTGTATTATATCAGTGGCTCTAAACGGTTGGATGGAGAGAAATAATTGTCCCTCTCACCTGTAGGACTTTACCCTGTGGGCTCTCGTCGAATAGCAGTGCTTGCTGGTACAGCGGGTCAAGTGTTTTCCGTGCAATCTTGGTTTTCTTTTTGGCTACGTACGCCCCATTATTCAGCAGATAGACCTTGACATAGGGAGCTGTGCAGAGAAACAGAGCAACAAAAGCCATTAGCAGTAGACACAGGCCTTAAGATCCAAAGTTGAATTTCTTACTGGAAACATAGAGAAGCCAGAAGTATTGACCAAGCTTAAGTTTATAGTTTATAGTCACCATTTTGAGGACTGTTGACAATTTAAAAGAGAGAATATTTTTGTTTGAATTGTTAATTGCTATGGCTTCACTCTGAAACCCACGTATAGACAAATTTCATGTCAACTAACGATTTAAGGACCATTGCCATAATGCTTAATATCCAAAGTTTAATTTCTGGCTGGAAATACAGATAGCTTGAAGCTTGAAGTATTCAACAACTTTAAAGGGTCTTCTGTTCTTCTGTTTTCATTCTTAAATACAGTATTTGTAGAATCTCTCCATAGTTCAATAATCATTTGAAAAATTGTAAAACATCAGCTTTGGAAAAATGTGACCAATATTGTATCTTGCAACCACAAGATAATATCCACTAAGCCTGTCAGTGGACATAATGTTTTGGCCGTGTGTATTCAAATAAGCCTCACCAGGAAGTGACTTGGATCCAGGTTTCTGCACCAGCCCCCGCGCCCTGATCACCTCCACCTCCAGCTGACCCTTCTTCTCCATCATACCAATTTGGATGTCACCTACAAGAGACAATCCATATAATAATACAGATATAAGAAATGTAATATTGCTGTTTAACTAAAGTTAGTAAATGTGATATATACCAATAGCAGGAGTGGCCAGTGTTTGTCTGCCCACTAACTGTGCTGGACCCAAACCATCCAGGAAGCCACTCAACTGACTGCTGGCACCCAAGTTCACTCCAGAGAAGATCAGACTGGAAAAGAAAGCAGAAATTAGCTTTAAGTGAAAATACTGCTATACAGATTCAACAATATTACATTAAGTACACAAAGAAAAATCTAACAAAATAGTCTTTTTGTATGTGTAGTCAACAGCATATATATTTATTACTAGCAATGTTTTGTAATTTACACATTCATTTTGAAAAAGTAGGACATTCACAGCAACTTCTTTATATATGCAGTCGCCAACCAGCCCAGTGTCATTATTTTTTATAATGAGAAAAATGCCAAAATTTGTCACCTTAAACCTATATTGTCTTATTTCAGGATAGCAACTGGCCCCACTTGTTTAGACTAGGCATGGGAACGAAATTTAGTGTCACGATTATCATGGCCAAAATAATTGCGATTAACGATTATATCACAATAATTATTAAAGTTGCTGGCAATGTTCTGGATATGAATAGTTATAATTTTGATATTATGAACAGGTTCCATATTTAAACAACTGTTATAGTAGTGTACTTTGTTATAAGTGAAAACAAGAGTGATCTAGAAGACATCATCAGGGAGATCAGTCCTACATGAAAAGTAAACATAACACACCATAGGATTTGAAAGTTCAAAATTGTCAAAATGCAAAACATATGCCGAGACTAAAAACTACTTCCATCTTTTTTAACCGACAAACTTCTGCTTTGCTTCCCCACTAGATTTGAACCCCTTGTCATTTTGGAGTGTTATCATGGCTGCACCTGTTCAGGATGGTAAATCTGAGCTTGCAGTGGAGCAGTATTTTGCCTGTATCTGCTGACTAAAGACTGCTGTGCCTCTCTGTACACAGTCAGCATGTGGAGAGGGAGACATTTCACTGCGTCTTTGCCAATCATTATTTACAGCAAGAAAATCATCTGTGGAATTACCCAAGTGAGCTAATCCATCTCAGAAAACAGCAGACCTTAATTTGATCCTGTCACTTCTGCTGTTTTGTACCAGATTCGCTTCACAGTGCCTCTTTTTTCAGCTATCTGCTAATTAAAATCACTCGCTTTATACAGGGAGCTACTTGACACATTACATACTGATATAAACTCTTCTATAAGGGAAGTAACTTTAAAGGAGACATCTAATGCTTTTTTGTGGGGATTTTGTATTAAACTATGCCATACTTAGATCATACATTTTGCTCATTGTAAACTGCAATACTGATCTAAATAATAATCTAAATAATAATAAAATAATACAATCAGGTTTGTTGACTTCCTGTTCAAAACTGCAGAAGCCTGATTTGCAAATTACGTGTTTTTTATTGTTGAAAAACTGTTATGTGACATTTTTGAACCATAGATATTTAGTATGGAGTCTGAATTTTTGAATAATCGCAAGTAATGGGCGGTGAGCGGAGATTTTTTTAAGCAAGCCTCAAATGCAGGACAATACAGGATTACTCAAAATGCATGAATCAATCGAAATACAACTCTGAGTAAACTGAGGTCATGGCACGTGCTTTGGAGTCTGTATAGTCCAGGTAACAACCAATGATTATAAAAATAGTAAACAGTTATATTACTAGTCAATTAATCACAGTTATTCCGATTATTATCCAGTATTGCAGCTCTCTTAGCACCATCCTTATGACAATGCTCCTTTAGTTTTCACACACTAAAATTATATATGGTAACTGCCAGGTCCAGGATGCCATTTGTTAACATGCAATCCTAACAGCACAGGTGCAATCAAACAACTCAAGGAGCGGTTTCCTTTAAGAGATTAGTTACATAAGCGGATAGTTTGTGTGAAAACAGGAAGTGGCGGTACTGACTTCCCCTCAGAGTTGCAGCTGTGGATGCTGCCGTTGTTGGACTCGCGGCTGGGCTGTCGACTGGGCATGCTCCGAACCATCTCCACCGCCAAACCTGTCTCCGTGCTCCGCTGGATGGGGGCGCCCTTCTCCTTCTTAGACTTACCCTCTGCAAGGAAGAAGAGAATAAGGAACTGTGGAGAGCAGGATAATGCAATGTTACAATTATAGATGCTAGAGAATAACTGCAGAAGAAAGATTTGGAAAAAAAACCCAAAACAAAACATTACAAATCCATTGCAAAGGTTCATTTAAAATCAGAATGTTTGATTTAATAAAGCCTGCCCTATAATGATGGTACAGTAATCTATTTGCCAATAAAAGTGAGGTAAGGATCTCACTAGTTGTATATCTGGAAATGTAAATCTCACAACTGAACTAAAAAAGACATCATATCCATTACTATTTGTTATGTACAGTAATCTGCATAATAGGGGGGATAACCAGAGTTCTCAGCATCCAAATGCAATTTATCCATAATAGGGGTGTACACAAAAGGCACTGACTTTCTTACTTCGTATTTTATTTATTTGTAAAGGGACAGCACATATTAATGAACATTTAAAAATGTAAATATGTAAAGATTATAGCCAACGTTGCTAATTTCCATTTTCAGTCCCTTTGAACTTTGAACAGACTTTGAACCCCCAAAACAAAGTACTATAAATACAGCCTAACAATTCTATCCAGGATGAGTCTCAGGGGTTGGATACCTTTCAATATGTTTTGAGTACCAGTACTTTAACAATACCTGGATTTGGTATCAGTACCTGAATGGTACTTTCTTAATAAAAAAATTACTTTTTAATCATTCATTATAGCACTAATAAATTGTCCCAGCTAGGACCCACCAGACATCAAAACTAACAGTAGCAGTTACATAAATTTTTTTGGTACCAATAATACCTCAACTATTGTAGGTAATGTACTGGTAACTGTACCCAGCCCTACTCAGTATACATAAACACTGTCCAAAATGTCCAATTTGTCTTGTTTTTGTATTTTTGTACTAATGTTTCACCACACAGTATTATATTTGCACTGCCTATTTTTCCCATGAAGTGCAGTCTCTTCTTCCTCTGCTTTTGTCCTAGTCTACAATAATAGACAGAGAATAACACAGACTCATCCACCTTTTATGTCCACAGCACAAAATAATACCACAGCATTCGCCTTTCATCATGTCTGCTGCTTTAAAAGAAGTCTAAGTGAACAGAAACCACTGAGGCTGTGTGGGTGAAACCAGGAAATGAATGGTTATGCAACACCATGTATTGTTTAGTATTGGACAAGCACCAAATCACCGTTGCTTTGTCAGAGAAGTGTGGTGACTATTAGAAATATACTTAAGAAAATCACTTCATCAATATGGAAATTTAGAGTGTGACTTTGAGTAGGCGTAATAAAATGAGATATTGTTGGTAAAGTAAAAAATTGCATTGTAAATTGTATTGCATAAGTTTGGTAAACATATGATAATGTATAGCAATGTATAGCAACGCAGGCTGTGTATTATATTAATGTATCTTCAGTCCTAAATGAACAGTAAAACAAAAGAACATCAGCCAATTAAAAACAGTAATACATATTTCTCTTCACAACAATGTTTAAAGGTGCACTATGTAACCTTTTGGGTAGAAGGTCTGCCACCTGCTTGTCTCCATGGATATGTTCTTGCTTTTCCTGGAATTTTCCATAGTATGACTTTCGACTTATTTATCTTAAGGGAGACCAGCAGACAATATCACCAGGCCAAGTTACGGGTCAGATCTGTGGAAAGGTAGACCCACTCTAGTATTTTTAGTAATTAGAGGTATTTTTAGCAATTAAAAATACCTGCGCTGTAGCACTAGTTGATTCATTATAAAAGAAATTCTAACCATTTTGTTTTACATAAAAATACCCTCACCTGCCAAAAATCCCGAAAATACAATTAAAAGCTACTTGTTATCAACAAAGCTGCAGACTTGAAAATTTTACAGGGAAAAAATGATTTGCACAGCTGCTGACGGAGCCCAAAATGCCCTCCTTCATCATCAGAAAACGGTAACTTTGAGGCACTGCTCTGTCTGTCAATCAAATGTGTCGACAAAGAAAACTGCACCCACTGCCTACATTAAAGCAACGGAGGAAGCAAGTTACCCTCAATAATGCATTTTAACAGCAAGCTGGTTCAGGCTATTAGCAGTACACTAATTAATGCTTAATTATGCTGAATATTTTAAGACTTGAAGTGGAGAGAGGCAGATTCCTAAGAACTATGCATGTGAAGGTTGACTATTCAAAAGATATAATTCACCTTTAATGATGATGACTTTCAAATAAATCTAGATACATTAATGGGTGAATTGTGGAAAAAAACAAAAAACTATATGACTTATAATATTATGGAAAAATACTTTATTAGGAAGTGTACTCTTTGTGTAAGACCCAAGGATGAAAAATGCTAAATGCACTGACATCTGGCATAAAACACCAATTACGAGATCAATGTCATTCATAGATAAAGTAAAGGCAAATTAAATTGGGACCAAAATGCTTTATATAGCTTTTTCTTACTTACATACACTCACACATTTAAACTGTTTAGGTAAGGATTGTGAAGTATGTATCTTGCCTAAGGGCACAACAGCAGAATGCATTTCTCATGCATTTGGGCAAAATTTGCCCCAGTACAGATGTTTTGTATAAGCAGCTGTTGAGGTTAAAACAAGTCCGCTGTGTATTATCTGCATCTAAATATAAAGTGTTTTATTGTCTGATAATCAGGTAGCGCACGTTAGCATTCTGGTTGTTGCTAACTTTACCGTGACGGGAAAACTCTGCTCTAGTCTGTGAAAAGCGCTTATAAACTTATCGCAGTGAATAATTAGGAATCTCAGAATGCATAGGGTAAATGAGGAATAACTTTGGACCACTGCAAACCATTTAAAATAAACCAGTTCAGTTTTTCATGTTTTTAAGACAATAAAAATCAGGCCAAGCGCCTTTAAATATGGGAATATCTTTGCACTGATATTTAAATTAAAGTTTCAAACCTGGCCCGCTGATCTGGGAGGTACTGCGGCTGCGCCGGTTGCCCACGATGGCGACCACTTTGGCGCTGAGGCTGGAGCGTCTCTTCTTGGTTCCTCCGCTCACCGTCCCGAGGGCCGTGTCCGATTGGCTCCCGTCCGTGCGGTCCTGGTTGTAGATCTCACTGCTCACACTAGAGCTCTTCAGCATACTATGGCCTCCTGAACCACGCATCCTGAACACAGGGATGGTCACAAATAATACTTTAAAATGATTAGATTTTATTAAAAGCTTAGGTTTATACAGTACCTGGTTTAGAGGAAAACAGGGGATAAGGAATTATGCACGGCAATGTTACATTTACAGAAAGAGAATGGGATGAGGGACAAATCTCTTGTAGATGACTAAACTTTTAGTTCTTTGACGTCTAATGAATAAATTTGATGATTTTGGTTTTATAAATGTTATGAATTTTTCTGGGGTGTCTGCCCGATGCTTACCTCCATGGAGTTGTTATTGCTTCACATGGAATGTTCCACAGTATGGCATTCAACTAATCTAGCTTCCTCAAAAATACCTTAAAAAGAGTATTCTATTGACCTTATCCCGCCCCGCCCACTTTTGCCGTAAATGCGACTAAACTGTGCTTTCTTTGTGGTGGTACTTCCGGTTAAGTGGGAATCCCATTAATTTCAATGGAGAATTTGAGAAAAGTTTTGCTGCTAAAATATGATATAACATAGGTTTATTTGTGTAAATGTTCTATGTTCATGTGCACCAACAAGTCAACAATTCACAAACTTATTTTCTGTCAAGATCAGCAGCCCCATGCAAAATAATACAACCCAAACGAGAACAGCGCTGCCCACGGCAACTTCCAGAATGACGTGAATATTGTGAACAGAGTAGCTTCTCCACATCTGACCTGTTACTTGTCTCCATGAAGATTTAATGCCATACTGTGGAACATTCTGTGCAAAGTAATAACATTAATGAAGTTACTTAGTGCAGCTCTAGAGGTGGATGTTTGATACAGGCAAAAACAACATATAAAGACATTTATTGCTCCACCCTTAATTTATATTTAAAAATTCTTGCAAATACAGTTTTTATGTTTCATTAGCACAGATGAAACTCTCTCTTGCTCCAAATTCCATTAGCTTTTCCTTTTTTACCCACTGGACTACAGTTTTGATGAGATAACACTGAAATGTAATGATTTTTTTCCTAACATTCACTAACATTATTTGCTCTAAAACAGTTTAATCCACTTGGACAAAGGCGTCTTGGGGCTCTGTGCTGCCCCCTTGGCCGGATCAGCCTTCTCATGTCCATGTGCTCAGAGGGGGTAAGAGTGCTACAGGACACCCCAGCCACACTGCCTCTGTCCCCCACAACGTCTGCCTCACGTGGGCCCCTCCCCACAGCCACAGTCCAGCGCTGAGGAGAAGGCAGAGGGAGGGTACTCTGGGGTCTCTCTGCTGCCCCCGCTGGTGAGGTGTGGGACAGCGAAGGGGAGGGTGGGGAGGAGGGTAATGGTGGGTCAAGCGTGGTACGGAGATGGGGGTCCAAGCAGTCACAGCACAGGAGACATGCAAGGAGGGGTCTGAGACATGCAGGGAGGAATCTATACACAACACAACATAAAGACAACACGGATACAATGGGGGGATTAATATTATGAATGATGCATGTAAAATAAAAAATGTCTACAAGTAATGAACTAAAATCCCAAACCGGTTCATTGGTTGGTATCAAATTTCTATTTCAAATAATAATTTGAAATAAAATGTTCACCCTTTTTAAATATATGATGTCATCTTTTGCTGTTTAAATATTTGATGTATTAAATCATCTTTACATCTAAATTATTTGCTTTGGATCCACATAAAATACTTAAATGGAAAACAACAACGTCATATATTTAAATAGGGTCAATATTTTATTTATTTTATTTTTTGAGTGGTTTAAGCGACTAGTGATACATCTACTTCACTTTAATATTCATGATTTTCATTAAACACTTATATTATTTTTTCTTCATTGTATTTGTGCCGGAAGCAAGATGTATAGTGAGTTAGTTGATGCTCCAATCAGGCTCAAGACAAAGTACCATAATTAAACAAACATCATTAAGAAAAGCCCTGCTCTTCTCATGAGTTCAATCTAAAGTCCCCTCATCCACACAAGTACAAACATGTTTTATTTACTACTTTGTCTCACTTTCAACACTCTAAGAACCAACTTTAAATTGTGCTAAATGCCACTGGCCTGTGCTTTTATAACAGAATTGAGATTGATCTGCGGCGTGGCCCTTCCTCTCCTCCCTCAGTCCAAACCCAATACATTAGCGGGATAATAACCTGCACTACATCCACACCTCGCCCACTGGGAGAGCCTCATTTGTCCCTGTCAGATCAGAGCCACAGGACTGGGAAAAGGCACTGTAGCTGACCTCTGCTTATAAAAAAGCACAGAGCCAAGATATAGTCCCAGAATCACAACGAAAATTTAGATATGAAGACATGCTTGTCTGTTTTTCATGTTGGTTGATTGTTGGTTGGTTTTGGTCTGATACATTTGAGTCATTTTAGTCAACTCCATGGAGATGTTATTGCTCTGTCTGGATTCTGGAATGTTCCACAGTATGGCATTAACCTTATCTATCTTCAAGGAGACAAGAGTGTGATGCTCCCAGGCCACGTTAAAGGTCAGATGCATGTTTTCAAGGTATTTTAGAGCAATTAAAAACGCATGTAAATAACTGTAAGATAGATACGTTCCACATACTGTGGAACGTCTCCATGGTAGCTGACCACCCCATTAGAAAAGTTGCATAGTGCAGCTTTAAAATAATAAAGTAATTTGATTAAAGCCATCATTTTTGTGTTCTTATTATCATTAGCAAATGAGTGCAAACGTAGACACTATGTCTGATTGATATTGGCAAGTTCACAAAATCTAGACTGAAACTTTGAACAAATTAACAAAAGATTCACATTTTTAAAAACTTTAATATTTACTATGTTTGTTCTGATTATTTATTTTTACTATTTTCAATTTTCAGTCTTTTTACCTGGTCTCAGTGGTCTCTCCTCCCACTGTGTGCCTTCTGCGTTTTAGCTCCTCTGACAATCTCCTCTTCCCCTCGTCCCTGCTCCTCTCCTCCTCCCCATTCATCCCCCATGAGATCCGCCTGTCCCTCTTCTCCTCCTCTAAAGACTTAGACCTGAGTCCAGACCAAGTCCAGACCAAGTCGTTATTTGTTATGTTTTAAGATTAGAGGGAGCATGCAGACAGACACAAACATGTAGCGGTGGGCATGCAGAAACACACAAAACATGCAAATTAATACAGTGAATGAAATTAAGTAAAGTAAAGTAAAGGTAAAACAGTACACCCAAAATCGTCCTAGTAAAAACTTCATCCCACTCATGAAGAATTTTCTATAACAATGTTTTGTACATGTATTTATAAAGGCTAACTAAACCAACTTGTTACTATACAAGGAACAAACATGAGCCATATTATTTTTCATTAATCTGAGCGGTTTATCAGACATATTCTACTGTATTCTTATTTGATAGCAGCTCTACAAAGAGTCAAAGTTTATTACCACTTCACTATTAGCATGGTGCTGTTTTTTTAATATGCGGCCATTGTTTAATTAATCAAGTTTTATATAAAAGAGTGATCTAAAATGCAACTAAAATCATGAAAAACATAACTATAACTAATACTTTGAATTGTATGTTTGCATGCATAATTATAAATTTTGCAGTACAAAAAGTACAAATTTGTAATTGAGTACATTTTTAACCATGTAATTGTATTTTCACTTGAGTACTGTTTTAAGTACACTGTCCACCAGTGCTGACTGTACTGAATATAATAAAGAGTTTATCAGTACAAACCTGAACCTCCCGCCTGGATACTCTGATGGGATGGAACTGGTGCTGCTGAGTCTGGAGATGCTGCTGGCTCGAGAGTTCACCGACATGTCGCTCATGTCACTGTCCGAGGAGCGTGCAGACGTGTTGTCACTGCTGCACCTCTGCCCCGCGTAGTTCTGACATGGAAACATTGATCAGCATAACAAGTAAACTAAGCATTTCAAAATAAATAAAATATCCCAAAGCTCCATTTAAGGCTGTGCGGTAATCGAGATTCATCAGTCTCATCAATGAACAGCTCGGGTCTTTTTAATCGAGAGGCCCACAGCCAATCCTCTGTCATAAGGACACTGATGTTCATACCACCACGTGCATTCAAATAACTATGAAATATATATATTTTTATGTTAAAGGAAAACCATATATTAGATTAGTTTAAAATTCTGTCATTTTAATCATCAGTCAGTTTGGGTTTTTTAATAAAGAGGCCTACTACCATTATAAGCATGCGGTTTGGAGCGAAGTTCAGACTTTGGAGGTAGAAATGTAATATTTGTTTGCGTTAAATAGGAATTATTAAATACCTGTATTGTTTATGTTCAGAAAACATAAAAATTAAAAACCATTTTGTTTTTTAATAAGACAAAATAAAATTGAATAGTGCATACACTCACCTTTCGTTTCATCTTGAGGTCCATCTCTCGGTCATGGGACGATGAAGGCCTGTTGTAAGGATGCACTTTCTTTGGCAGCTGACCTCCTCTGTCATCTCCTGCAAGGGCTGAACAATGAGGGGAAAATGAATTATTGATTATCAGGGTTTCAGTCACAGTCATGGTGTAGCGTTGCTTTTCTAACACTAGATGGCGTATGATGCTGAGGTTTTTGTGTAACTCACTTGTGTTGACCAGATTCATGTTTTAATGCAGATGTCTTTAATGTCTATCGATTCACTATATTTGAATATTTACAAAGGAACTAGAGCAAATGGATTAAACGAGACATGTCGGCTTTGAATACAGGGAAGCTCTGGAATAATAGGCTATTGTAGATACGTGTAATCCCTTAGTCGTCTAGGTGTGATCCATAGTAAAAGCCAAAAGTAAATCTGTCAACTGGACAAAAAGTTGTAGAAGTGAAGATGTTTTGTTACTGTTTCCAGTTTCAGTATAGTTAGCTCCTCCTTTAATAAATATAAGGCAGTGTCCACCAGCAATCTGACCAGAACTGAAGAAGCAAAACATCTTCACTCCTACAACTTTTTGTCCCATTGACAGTTTTACTTTTGGCTCTTACTAAGGCTATTGTATAATACATTTAATTCAAGAGAGAACACAATGAACTGGCAAAAAAGCATTCAATTGTTTCATCTGGAGCACTTCTTTCTTATCTATTTTATATTCTTATTTATTTTTTCTTGTCTATATACATATAGGCTGAACCAAATAAGCACATCTGGTTTGTGCTGTAGTCATAAAAAATAGTTTTCAGATACACATTTACCATTGGTGTTTATATCATCACATTGATTCAAATTAGTTCAAAGAATATGTTTTTATGTTAAAGAAATGCCATATAGACATCTAAGACATCTAAGACTAAAGTAAGCAAATATAAGTTTTTACCCTCAAAGAAGAGAGAACAGATCTGCCCAACTGATTTGGTTCAATTAAATGTATTCTGCTACTTGCACAGTGACAGTCCTTTCAAATTTGGATGTCCTTTGTCTCATTTATGCCATCGCACTGTATCAACACCACTCATAGACACATGCCACTCACCCTGCTCAATGCTGCTGCTCTTTGCTGGGAGCTGAGGGAGCTGTCTGCCTCTACGACCGGAGCCTGGGGGAGAGGGGCTGCCCTGGAGTCTGCCATTCACAAAAACATAAGAAAGTAACTGTTAAAATTATCATTACAAACTGGCTGTAAAAACACAAAGACTACAAATTACGAAATACTACAAATTAATTTAAAAAGGTCAGAGGAAGAATAGGGCAGGCACAGAAGCTGTAGCACAAAAGACATCTTCAATAGAAAAACACACAGGGAGCATTTAGTGGGCTGGTGGGGTACGTGATACAGGATTTTAGGTGGTTGGGTGCTCGATGAGGGTGGAGGCGTGCACCTGTCAGGACGTGGAGAGTTTGGACATGACCCGGACAAAGGGGGAAGTCTCAGGGGACCCCCTCTGCCCCGACTGCCCCGCAGGATGGATGTGGGCTGGATACGGCTGGCACCAGCAACACGCAAGTACATTTAAACAATAGTAAAACATAAGATAAGTGAGATAAACTGAGAGTGTGAGCGTGATCAAATAAATTAGTAAATTTGCACGGCAAAAAAGAATATCTGCACAATTAAAAGGTTTGAAATCAGACTATTGATTATTGATAAAATGAATCTAGTTTAGTTTGAACTTTTTCATTTAAGTTCTCTTTTGTTTCTTTCTTCCTTTTTCTATTTTCAGAAAATCCGTCACTTGAGTGAGAAGATTGGAACTTCATTGACGTCTCGGTTTAAAGGAGAAAAAAATGTATGAATAGGTTTTACAAAAATAAAAATTTGCAACAGTTGCCATAACAATTAACAATTCAAAACTATTTTTTCTTCTTTACTATGGTGAAAAGTGCTCATATTGGCACGTATAAACACCAAGATGAAGCCCATGATTTGGAACTTGTAGGAACTATCTTGAAAGTCCATAAAATTATAATAATGAAATAAAATATTCACATCTATTTTTTGCATTGAGAATGACTTTGGCTTACCTGTCCCCTTCTAGGCTCTTTCGACTGCCTTTTGGATTTGCACAGTTGGGACTGGGTGAATTGTTACACTGTCTGTTGTTGTGGCAAAAAGATGAAATGACAAAAATGAATGATGCAAAAACAAATAGTGGCACACACTGCAAAAAAAAAAAAGATTTAATATTACTTGAATCTGGATTGTAAGTAAATGTGACAAGTCTATATTGTTTGCCTATATATCACTGCCTATAATATGTTTCTCAATATTTGTTTAAACGGGTATTTTAGTCTTTTGGACAACATACAAAACAATATCATAATGACATATTTTAAAAAAGCTTAAATAAGATGATTGTGCTTAACATTGGAAAAAAATAATTGAAAAGAAATTAGAAATATTTAAATAACTCATGTAAACTTTTTTTTTTTTTGCAGTGTACAGACATATAGAATGGCATGGATATAAACACAATGCAGTTAGCAGATTTGATTGTTTGTCTGATTTGCCAGTAACAATGCTAAAGTAAAGACACTGAGCTGAGGAGCAGAGGAGCAGAGGAGCAGAGGAGCAGGTGCGCAGCGACAGGGCCAGGTGCAGGAGAATAAAGGGATTACAGCGCCTTAGAGCACAAATATTTGAGGAAAGCAGGCCATATCACTGTCTCCATACTGAAAAATGAAATCTAACTAGAATTCAGATTATTTTTGATTTGACCTGCAAAGAATTATGGTCTATGTAGTTCCCAAAGCCTTTTTAGTAGGTTGTTGAAACAAAACAAAGCATCTGGGTATTTAGGAGTTTGCAATTCAACACACTGTAATTAGCAGAGCACCATATTTTTCATATTTTGATTATTATTACACACACACATACACACTCTATACACACTATTTTTATTTATATTTTTTATCTGAAGCTAAATTATCTAAATTTAGGAAAATTGCCAAAAATAAAACTAATCAAATGTAGTCAAACCCAAATATACATTCTGAATTCAAATCATTTACCCCATGTAAACTTATTGCAGTGCAGGGGGCGCTCTAAGCTGAAGAGGAACACAAAAGTGAAGACGCAGGAAAGTGGGAAAGTGCAGATTTTTAAAGGGGGGTGGAGTCAGCAGAAGGGGTGTGGCCTGGTACCTGTCTTCTTCAGGGTTCACATGTTCAACTAAGATCCTGGGACGGGGGGGAACCTTGCGGGGCAAAGAGTTGGAAAACCTGGAGGGAGGAACGGGTGGAGGTGGAGGGGGTGGGGTTGGGTGGTACAGTGAGTCACAGGACAGTGAAAGTTGTTCCCAATAGAATCTACAATAGTGATGCTTTGGGAGTAATACACTTACAGGCTATTTTGATTTGACAAATAGGCTTTATAAGCACATTTTTAAAGGTGTACTGTGCAACTTTTCTAGTCCCTATGGAGATGTATTGCTTTGCCTATTGTTCCACAGTATGGCATTTATCTTCTTTCTAGCATTTATTACAGGTGTTACAATTGTACCTTGAGAAACCTGCATGCTCCACAGTTCTGACCTGTAACTTGGCCTAGTGGGTCTGTGTGCATGTCTCTACAGAAATTGATAAGTTTAATGCCCTACTGAGTGACATACCAGGCAAAGTAATAACATCTCCATGAATATAAAACTGGTGGTGGATACTTTATGAAATCAACATTAGTTAACCATTCAAATGGTGACAGAAAACTAGGGGGGACTATGGTCTGCAACTATGATGTTAACAATATTAGATGACACATGTGAAAAAATGTCTGTATAGTGATATTGAGTGGAACAAACGCCACAGCATGCATACCACAAACTTTAAAATTACATTCATGCAAAATAGTGAAATTAACCCCTGGTCATGACCAAGTGAGAACAATATCATTAAATTAAATAACAAATGTTCATATTTCTCTATGTTGTCTGTACCTGTCTCTGTCATAGTGGTTGTCTGGCCTCAAACAGGTGGTGCTGGCACTTCTCACTCTGTCCAGCGATGGCTGCAGGTCGCTACACAGCCACAAGGGGCAGTAGAGAGAGAAAACAATGAATGGAGACAAGATGCTTGACAAAACCAATTTAGGAGGATGTGGAATGACCAAGAGGAGCAAAAACAATGATGTGTGAATCAATGGTGAAGATTTAAAAGAGTGAAATTAAGATATATGCATGAATGTTCATTCAGAATATTACAAGACTATTCAATTTGATTTTGCCAGACAATTTTGGGGCATTTTCGAGGGAAGACAAATTCTTCCTTTCAATATTTGCCACATCATTTGTGTATTATTTGTGTTTTAATTTGAAATATAGGTTTTATATCAGATGCCCTACCCTGCCTTTTCTAGGCTTGGGACAGGAACAAAGCTTGCATTGGTTTTGATTTATTTAATATATATATTTTTTTTACTTTTAATTCATTTTAATTTAGTGTAGATTTTCTTGACAACCCTGATAGAAAGCCAATCTAAATCAGCAGATATATAAAAGAAAATGCATATGATCTTTGCTGTAAGCTTGTATGATGCATGCTAGAGCTTTGTGGCATTGGAAACTGAAGTCTGGACAGATGGCTGGATCGGTGCCATTGCATGACACTGCATATAGCGCTAACAGGAGAGCAGGAGGCGCAGGGCTTAAGGGAGGGTAGGGTTAGCTTAGCGCTGCAGAGCTGAGGCATCATGGGTATAAAGACAGAAAGGAAGTTCAGTATAGTGGTACAGTACAGGGGTGAATACATGGTGGTTTAAGTAATATGTTTCATGATTTAATGGTCTAGTAATAATACACTTTTGGGATTTTAAAAGGCTTACTATTGGTTACAACCAAAGAATATTTACAACTACCTGGCCACAGTTGTCACCATTAACAGGGTTGCTATTAGGGCTCTCCAACTGCTTCTTCTTTATCAATATGCATCCAGTCTTTTTCAATTCAAAGGTGTACTATGTAACTTTTTGGTGGGGGTTCCACCACCTGCTTGTGAAAATTTTAGCTTTGGCTGGAATGTTCCACACCACGCGATTTATTCAGTTGCAGGTGATTTAATGCTGCTATTATTGCAAGCTATTAATTGCTTGCATTCATGCCCATCAGAAAGGTCACATAGCACAACCCGTGAAGCCAATACAATACATAACCACGTTTAATAAAAAATATATTGTTCTTGAGCCTTTGTTTTGCTATCTCAAACCACAGAGGGAGGTAGGGTTGCTGATGTGATGCTAGCGCTAAACATGTTCTTACCTAACCGTGACCTCATCTGTGAACCTGAGCACTCGCTGTGTGAGAATGCTACGGGGAACAGTCACACCCACTTCCTGTTTCTGTGGCGACTGGCCCTTTGAACATGCAGGGAGGGTGGAGCTAAAGGAGGAAGCCCCGCCCACAAAAGAAAGAGCAGCATGCAAAGAAAATAGAACAAGTAAAACATGCAACACTGAAAAAAATAGAAATTTTCATATACATTGAAATAACTTGAATGTACAATATGCTTTTTGAGTAAATTCAACAAGTTCTAGTTGGGTTAAAAAAATCATATTATAATCATAAAATCATATATCATATTTTTGCTAAAAAAAAAAAAAAACTAAAGAAAGAAACTAAATAAATAAATATTGTTAAAGCTACTGAAAACAAGAAACATATTTTGACAACTATACTATGGAATAGATAATCAATTTATTTGCAGTTTTTGCAGTCAGATTTAATGAAATCTGAAAAAGCAATGGAAAGCCATATATAGACATGCATTTATATATAACATAAAGCAAAATAAAATAAAAAAGTAATGCCCTTACATAGATTGTGCAGAAATAAGCAGAGTACACAAATGGATATGACCTCTCAGGACAGTTTCATTATGTAAGCTTATAGACATGGGCGCTGTATCTTTCACTGCTTTCACTGCTAGAGTCAAACACACTCTTATGTGGAGATTACATGTAATGCTGATTATGTAACATCTACAGTTCTAATGTCATGCCTGCACGTGGAGAGGAAACCTTTGATTTACCATTTTGCATGCCATGTTTTTACACAATGCATTAACAACAAAGAGAGACAATTATGTGTATGTATCTCTATGGTGCATTACATTGCCAGGAAAAAGTCTAGTCTTCCATGAAATTGTATATCATTATGTTTTACTAATGGATCATTGAACATTAAAGTAGTGGGAATAATGTAGCTAGGGCCAACCTGCAATTAACAGGTCCATTACAGGCCATAAGCTACAACTGTTTTTTTTTTTTTTTCTTTTTTTCATATTACTGTATCACATGGCATTACATGAAAGCATAAACTAAAGTTTGTCTATAATTTGTAACAGTAACTTTACTTAATAAGTTATAAATTATTATAATCATGTCTATAATAATACTTCAGTATTAATATTAGTGTAATATTAGTTTAATAATAAGCTGGCCAGCTAACCTTTTACTAACTATTGCGGCTTTAGGTGCACTTTGTAACTATATGTCCTGGTGGAGCCACCTATATGTCTCCATGGAGATTTGATATCATTGCTTGGAATGTTCCTCAATATGGTATTGAATTTTTCTGTTGTCATGAAGATATTTTGAAGAGGGAATAGATTTTCCCCCCAAGGTATTTCTTTTAGAAATAAAACACCTGCAATTTCATAAATGTAACGTTTAATGTCCTACTGTGGAAGATAACACATCTCCACAGGTGAAAAAGCAGGTGAAAAAGTTATATTGTGTGCCTTTATAAATAGGATTGATATGTAAACATGATTGTACAATAGCAGCACAGAACATTTTTTTGGAAAAAGAAGGAAAAAGTAGCAAACTTAACTTAACAGTCACTATGACCACAGCGACCACCAGCACAGTACTCAGCATACAGGCTCTGAATGCTGAGTTTTCAAAGAACAACACTGATCCAATGTCACAAATACAGTGAGCAGGACAGGGGTAAGTTATGGGGCAGAATTGTCTTCTGCGCCATGCACTTACCTGTAAATGTCTTTATGGATACCATTTACTAAGAGGGGCATTTTAGGGGGGAGTGTGTTGTTGTGTCTAGCTAAGCCCCTGAGTGCAGATCAAGCATGCAAAACAAAAAGAGGAGGAAAAGTGGGAAAGACACAGCTCCATGAGAGGAAAATTTACAAAAAAGGAAATAAGAAATAAAAAATGACAACACAGCTTTGCCGTCTGTGCGGTCAGCTGCCTTCTTATCCTCTAGCTGTACATACTTTAATACTTGTAGTATGAGGTATTCTGTCCTTCTTAAGTTGTTTATTTGTCCTTCTTAGGTTGTTTATTTGTCCTTCTTAGGTTGTTTATTTGTCCTTCTTAGGCTGTTTATCAACCCTCTCAATAACAATGAGGGTACCACTAGTGCTTTATCTGTTTGTGGGCAGGATTTTTTTCAGCAGTAGTTACTTATTTCTTTTCATTTGCTGGTACCTAAGTAGCCACAACTGCCCTGGGACAAACCGAAAGAGATGTGGTAGTTATATAACATTTTTGAAAAATATTTGAAAAAGCTGTAACCCTTGTACAAAGCTTTGACTGGGTAACATTTTAGATTCTATTGATGCACTGTGTAACTTTTCTGGTGTAGGCTCTGCCACCTTCTTGTCTCCATGACGATAGTATTGCTTTGCCTGTAATGTTTCACAGTATGGCATTAGACATATCTATCTTGCATTTATTCAATTACAGGTGCTTCTTTTACTTAACATTTCATTGCAAAGCATGAGCTTTACAGTGAGTGTGCTAATTTGACCTGAACTTGGCTTTGTGATGTCATCTGCATGAAAATAAGTTTAATGTCATACTGTGAAACATTCTAAACAAAGCAATAACATTTATATGGAGATAAGCAGGTGGCCAACGCTCTACCATAAAAGTTACACAGTGCACCTTTAATAGGGAGTCATATTTATTCCTTTTGTCACATTGTTATTCAGAGGGTGGTAGTATTTACAAAAGATTATCGGTGAATTACAGCAACAAATAACAAAACAAAAATAATGAATGAATGAACACTCTCTAGACACATGGATAATTGAACAGCATTTGAGAAAACATCAAGTACATCACTGTGACAATCAATATTAATTATAGTAGTTAGAGTGAAATTATTGCTTTTGGCAATGTGAAATGGGTACAAAAATGTGACTGTATGAAAACAAATCTGATTGGTCTCTTTTTGGTTTTATTTACCTGTTTGTGTGCAGGCATTCGGCACTCCCGCCTCGGATTGACCTGTGCATCTCCAGGACCTCACTGTTGCCATGACGATGGGTGAACGATGAAAAACAACACAAATAAAAAGAGGATGGCAACTTAGACCCACGTGATTTTATGAATGACAAACCAGGAAATCATAACTTTGAGATTACCTATGCTCACAAATGTTAGTAATATTAGTAGAAGATATTGATTATATTCCTACAATAAATAACAAATCGAAACAAGACCTGTTTTTAAGTGCATATGACAGGTTTTTATGTTTTTCTATTTATTGCAGTGTTTGTTAAGAAAAGTTGAAAACAAAACATTGAGAAATACAGGAGTTTTTTCTATGTCATCAATACACAAAATTCCAATCAAAATGCAGGTACAATTTATGTGCAAGGAGCCCAATTTTCTGACATGTTAAACATTTATTTTACAAAATAATGGTTTTGCCAAGTATTTCTATTTGTCAGATCATAATTATAGTATAAATTAGACAAGCTTGTTTACAGTATGGTTCAGTATTACCTCTACGTATATCGCATCTGCAGCCCATGTGCAAAATTATAAACTAGATACGATCACTAGTCAATTAAATATGTTTCAGTAAAATGAGTAGTCTAAACTATCATATGCACTTTTGTATTTTAATCCTATATTATAAACTAACTCTTCAGGCTTCAGTTTGTTACCTGTCCTCTGAGTACTCGTAGTCTGAGTCGCCTGATCGCTGGTGCTCCAGATGGGGCTCGTGGTAGCGGGACGGAGAGTGAGAAGGGTGGCGGTTCTGGTGGATCTCATCTAGGCTCCTGATTTAAAAAAGGAAGATTATCTTTAACTTCTATGTGGGATGTAAGGTTACATTCTGTGTTCCTAGAGGTACTGTAAATATGTCAATGGGTTACCAATGTTTAAAGGTGCTGTACCAGATTTTAACTTTCTTAAAAATGTGAAAAATAGAACTAGTTCATATTAATAATAACTTGCAGCTCTTCAAACTTTTTCCCCACTTACCTAATGCCTTCCTAGCATCCTAAATATTCACCGTGATCTAGAGTGGAGTTTTTAAGTCACGTTAATGCTAAATACAACAGTCATGTCACTAGCATGCTAACAGAGCATCAGCCTTACTTCATGGCTCATTCTCATCTCATTCTGAGCTGACAAAATGGGTCCATCCCCTTTAACAAAGAGAACAGCAATCCTACCTCCAGCTCTGGCTTGTTTACTCTGCCAATGTCTTTCAACTATAAAACTGTGTTGCTGCTATTATATAATTTAGTTTCTTAAAATTACAATATTAGACCAGTTGAATTTAAAACTACATCTGCATTCAGTGTCCTCGTGGCCCACTCTTTGTCCTTTCCTGACCCTCCAATTTTTCACCCAGGCATCAGTTATTATGACATATAAGATCAATGCTGCTTTACACATTTTTTTATGGTCCATCTGTCAGGGAAGTCATTAGCACTATTACTAAACAGGCTATAACCCTGATTCACTTTGTAATGATTTAACCATAAAGAGATTAACTGATTTACTATAATAAACACCACCAATTAGATTACACATACTGCTCTAGTGTGTTGAGGGTCGATAAAGTACAAAATGTAATCGTAACAGGCGCTAGATTGTTTATCATGTAAATTGCTCCAAAATTACTATATCCAGTCTAATAATACACACAAACTTATATTAATTTGATCTCTTTGCCACTTAACCATATATTGTCATATGAGCAGGCAAGTGTCAAGTGAGATTCAAACCTCCAATGTTTAGGTCATTATCTTGTTATCTCAATCTCTTATGTCACCCCACAAACAAATGCAAGTACA